>JAHZTW010000006.1:22038256-22085211 GCA_020283515.1 Alliaria petiolata
TTTTCTTTGTTTTCCTCGAGAAAAAGTTCTTTTTCTTGCTCGCTCTCTTCCTCCAGAGAAAGCTCTTTTTCTTGCTCTTCCTCGACATAAAGCTCTTTTCCTTGCATTTCTTCGAGAGAAAGCTCTTTTTCTTGCATTTCTTCGTCAGCAATCTCTTGGGGAGCAGAATTTGATGGTTCTCCTTCAAACAATACCAGAGCTAAATCAAAGTTCATCTCTTCGGGAGTTTGTGCGGCTTCTATTGGTGCTTCTTGGATTGGTGAACCTGTTGTTTCTGCGTCGGTTTTAGGAGGAGGACCGTCCCCTGCGATTACTCCTTCTGTTTCTCCTTCTGTGGTTGCTGCGACGTTTTCAGGAGGATGAGAGTTCGGAGGAGGATCGTCCGGTGCAGCTTCTTTTGTTTCTGTTGCTGCGACGGTTTTAGGAGGATGACAATTCAGAGAAGGAACAGAAGGAACAGGTTCCACTGCAGCTCCATTTGTTTCTCTTGCTGCAATGATTTTAGGAGGAGGAGAGTTAGAAGGAGGAACATCCATTGCAGCTCCTTTTGTTTCTTTTGCTGCGAGGGTTTCAGGAGGAGGAGATCAAACCAACATTAATAATGAATCCCAATTGAACGACAAGAGGAGAAGAACGGAATATTTCACAACCCCAGAAGATATCAAAGTTTTTCGAGGTTTACCTAGAAATCAAACTCGCGGCTCGATAGGAAGAGAAGAGCAGAGGAGAAAAGGAATCATACAAGTGATTCGGAGGAGAAGAAGCGAGAAGAGGAGGAGATGTGGAGGAGAAGAAGCGAGAAGAGGAATCGAAGAGAGTACTCAATCGGAGAAGAGGCTATGCGGAGGAGAAGGAACGAGAAGAGGAATCGGAGAGGAGGCGATGCGGAGGAGACGACTCAATGATTTACAGTGGTGTAAATCTAAGACAATAAAAAATTAGGGTTATTTTTTGTTGGATTCGGGTTTGGAGTTGGGGAAAACCCGAATGGGGTTGTAAATTGTTAGATTTTTGAAGGACAAATTTGTATTTATACACTTTTCCTATTAAAATTTAATCAAAACGAAATTATTTTTATATGGATGGCATATGAGATTGAATTTTGGTCAAAAATGGCATTCGAGCCATTCATTCAATCCCAATAGGTCTTAGAGCACCTCCAATAGTAAATCTCTAAACTAAGGTATCTAACTAATATTTTATTCATAAAATTTGATATAAAATTTCTCTCTTAAATTGAACCAATCATATCATACGATTTGTTTACAGTTGGTTCTAAAAACTCCAAAATAAGAGTTGGTTCTAAAAAAATTTCTTCCCTCTCTCTTACTTTTTAATTTTTTTAATTTTTTTAATTTTTTTACTGTTTAGAGACCAAGAGTAGAACCACCCATTGGAGGTGCTCTTAAACTTTTATAATAATAAAAATAAATAATTTTTTTTTTAAAAAGGAAACCGGATTTTTTAAAAAAAATTAAAAATAAAAAAAATTGTGACGAATCGCGTCGTGACACGTGTCATAAGACACCATAAAATCAGATCTTAAATAAGACACCGTTCTTACACTGTTCATCGCCACGTCATTATTTATTTACTTTTTTTTATTTTATTTTTGACTTAAGACCTCAATGGGTCTCCATTGGTTAGGTCTAAGGGGTGTTATTTAGGCCTCAGAATTTGGTTCATTACCTGCGGGTCCCACCCCGTTTGAACCACCGTGGGGCCTGTGTTGGTCAAAAAAAAATTGTTTAAAAAAAGCTGGTTTTACGGGGCGGGTGCGGATGTTTCAAATTTATTTTGAGGGTTCGCGGGTTACCCGCCAAATTTTTTTTTTTTTGACAAAATTATTAAAATTTTAAAATATTATGTAATATTTGTATAAATTCGCTAACAATTTTGTTTTTATAATTTTAAATAAGTTGTATATTTATATTTTATCATATTGGATTTTTTTATTAGGTTTTTTATAAAAAAATTATATAAAATTTATTTTTTATTTTTATTGAAATATTGGCGGGTTACCTGCGGGTATTCGTAGGCCTTGAATGGTAACTGCGTTTTTCACAATTATAAAACGTTATTGGTGGACCCTACTATTATGTCACTAATCAACAAAACTGAACCAAGTGCGTTACTTTTTTTAGTTTTTTAATAAAAAAATAAATTTGGGAAGTGCCGTTGAGTTTTGTGAAGAAATTTTGAAATATGCATATAACAGTAATAACACAGGTATTTGAAGTGTTTTGTGTTTTGTTATGAGCGGTTTTATAATATATATACGTATGATAGTTAAAAAAGATATATATATATATATATATATATATATATCTTATCTTATTATATAATAAGATGCGTCAAAGTTACTAATTCATATGATCGTGACACGTGGCGAGTCATTTGATCAGATTTTGACACGTGTCAAATCTTATCTTATAGAAAAAAAAGAATTGCAAAAAAGATAACTATAATAAAAAGGATAAATCAAATAATATTTGTAAAGAAAATAGGAAAGATCAAATAAAAGAATTGCAAAAAAATAAAAATATAAGAAAGAATAAATCAAATAATATTTGTATAAAAAACAATTACAAAAAAATCAAATAAAAAGATAACGATGACAACAATGTATATATATTGATAATAAATTTGTATTCTATTTAACAATGTATATATATTGAAAATAAATTTTTATTCTATTTTTTTATATATATATTTTAACGGATTTTAAATTTGATTATTATAAACCCGCGTATACTCAGATCCTAATATAGATTTTAATTATGTTAAATCTAATAATGATAAAGTAGGATAATTCACATGATCGTGACGCATTACAAGCTAATCGATAAGATTTCAACACATGTTTTGATCAAAATATATTATAATAAATAAATAAAAATCATAAAAGAATAAAAAAAATACTACTATTTTTAAAAGAGAAATAAACAAAATAAAACGAAAAAACAAATTTTAACTAAGAAAAATAAAATAAAACAAAAGTAAATAATATATTTCAATTTTACAAAAAAAAACAATAAACGGAAAAGTTAGTTATTAATATGATTGTGACATGTGACAAGGTAATCAATAAGATTTTGACAAGTGTCAAGTTTATGGATTTAGATTTTGACGCGTGTCTCGATAAAATATTATTTTTAAAGAAAAAACGAATTTCCAAAAAAAAAATGTCAAATTTATTGATATAAATTGAAAAGTAAAATTATACATATCCAAATAAAATTAAAAAGTAAAATTATAAAGTAAAATTATAAATTAAAAAGTAAACTTAAAAAGTAAAATTAAAAAGTAAAATTAAAAAGTAAAATTATAAATTAAAATTAAAATTATAAAGTAAAATTATAAATTAAAATGTAAAATTATAAATTAAAAAGTAAAATTAATAGCATATATGCGAGTCATATTCTAGTATATATATATATATATATACACGGTTACTTTTTGGTTTATATATGTATTACATAAAATTTTGAAAAATAGTAAAAACTATGTATGTTAATTATAAAATTATGATAAAATTATTAAAAAATCTTTAAAATCTGGAAATTTTTTTATTAACTCTAAACAAACAATTTAAATTTATTAACACTAATAAACAATTTTCATTTTAATTACTTTTTAATATCAATATATATTAACAATCTATATTCCGCACCGCTTTTTGTTTTTTTCACCAATTATAAATCATTTTGCACCGCATTTTTTTACTAACCGCATTTGTTCCGCATAACACATGCCTCGCATTTTAATCTGCACCGCATTTTAAATCCGCTTTTCTGTTCTGCTAACATTTGGTCACCATCCGGAGCCATAAATTCAAGCGGGGCGGGTGCGGATCAAAAAAAATTTGTCTAAAAATTTTGCGGGGCGGGTCGAAGCGGGTAAAAAAAAACTTAAAATCCGTTGCGGGCGGGTCAAGCGGGGCGGATCCAACCCGCAATCCAGGCCTAGTGTTATTGGTTGAGAGATTTGTCGTGATTGTTAAAATTTTGAGATTCCACTGTTATTAGTACATGAATTCTGACATTCTTAATAAAATCCACTGTTATTGGTATGAAGATTTTCAAATTCCATACGAAATCCATTGTTATTTAAAAAGTTTAGTTTTTAATGATTCTATCAATCTATTAGAATCATTGTTATTGGAACACGAATTGTTAACAATTTAACTCATAAAACAAAACTTTCAAAATACTATCTGTATCTTTTGGACTCTCAAAATCATTATAATAAGAAATTTTGATAGATTTTCTAAATACACACAACTCTCTATAAATCTAACAAACTCTTTGGGGGGTGTATTGGATTAGGAATTTTAGAAGATTTGGTGGTTCTTTTAAAATACTCTGTTATTGAACTAATGATTTCTAAATGTCTTACCAAATCCTATGTTATACAATCAAGAATTTATAAAAAGTAAATCAAATTTCCTGTTATTGAAAATATTTTAAGTAGTGGATTTTGGAGGATTTTAAGTGGTTTTAAGTGGTTTTGGTGGGGTTTGTTAGTTAAAAATATAAAAAAAATCAAATCTCATAGTTTTAGGTGGGATTTCATATACTTTAATAACAAATCATAAGAAATTTCCTAATTCAACCAAAATCATCTAAAATTTCATTAAAACTCAAATCATTCCAAATTCTCTCAAATTTCAGTTTCAATACACCCCTTTATAAATTTAACAAATCTCTCAACTTTTAAAATCATCACAACTCTCTATGAATCCTACTCCCACTAACCCCATAAGTGATTTTCCCTCGCAATAATTATTTTTTTTAAGTAATAATATGTTTTTTATTTTTTTAGTTTTTTAAACGAAAAAATCTCCATGGATTTTAAAATGTTTCTGAAAAGCTAGTTTGGTGAGCTAGCATATCCGAATTCAGAGAGTTTGCATAAGAAATGATATTCCTGGGAGATGTTTTTTTTTTCGTTAGAGTACGTGAAATCAACAAAATGGAAAAAAACAATAAACTTAGAATTGATGAGGTCATTAGCCAAGCTGGTCAAGCCGGAAAGTACAGGCCCCAATCACCCAAGACAAGCCGAGAAGGCCAACAACACTAGTTACGGTATTCGGATATTCGGATCAGTTCTGGATTTTTTCGGATATCGGGATTTTGGACCCTTTTAGGAACCGATAGAGTTTTGGTTCGATTTTGGTTTAGTTCCTTTCGGTTTCGGATCGGTTCGGTTCATAATTTTGAGAACTCGTAAATATCCGAAGTTTTTTTTATATGATTCGGTTCGGGTATTTACTACCCAAAACATATCCGAAACACGAAAATATACCCAAAACCCAAAATATACCCGACAATCCGAAAAAAATAAAAATAATATACTCGAAATACCAAAAATATACCAAAAATCCGAAAATATATCCGAAAACCCGAAAAAAACTTAAACAAATATATCCAAAATGCCGAAAATATACTCGCAATACAAAAAAATAACTAATACTATATAATATTTTCATCTATCCGATCGGATATCGGGTCATTAGGGTATTTAATCGGGTATTAGGTAATATTTAGAACCGAATCGATACCCACGAGTAATAATGTGCAGGAACCATCAAGTATTTTGGCCATATCAAAAACCGAATTGAACAAGTTATTTCAGGTTAATTCCAATTTGGATTATCGGTTCTGGTTTTTATGCCCAGACCTAAACAACACCAAACTGGAGCCAAAGAAACCAAACCAAGGTGAAACAATAAAGAGACTCGAACCAAGCACCCTAGGAGAAGAGAATGGAGAATATACAACATCCCAAAAGCAGCTCAGAAACAGCCCAGTCCAAGAGATGGCCGAGATCTTTCTCAAACTCTCGACCAAAACATACTCAGCTAACCCGAGAAGACCCATGAGATTTGTTCAGCTCAAATGAAATCCAAGATCAACTGGTCCAGCCCAACAATCACTTAGGCAACATTCATAGCTGAGTTAGAGAACATTTCAAAGTGGAATCTACCCATATCAGTTCACATGAATGAGATATTAAGTTTTCAAATCGGGTGAACCCGAACTTACCAGAAGGAGTTACATGCAGTCATTAGGGGGATTCCGACCAAACCAGAAGGAGTTAAGCTGTGAACCGACTTGTTCTAGAATCTTGATCTATCAGAAGACCACGACAAATTGGATTCACATCAAAACCGGTTCATACTTAGAAGTTATTCTGAACGTTAGAACTGTCATCGAGCTCCGTATAAGCTCTTTCATTTCTCCATTTTAAAGGCACCATTCATCATAAATTAATCAATTACTATTCAGTTTACAAAGTTTGTCTTTGTGTCTTTTGTTTAAACGAGTCTTTAGGTGACTTCTTTTAAATTTATTTGTTCGTTGCTTGTCTATTCTAGTTGTGTGGATACAAGTGTTGAATCATAGTATATTGTGTGGATTCACATAGGATTGATTTGTGATCCTATCAAAGGAAATTCCATAACTTTTTGTGACAATTCTCAAACCACCGTGAAGCTTGTCAACTTTGATCATCTTATGATCAATAAGATTTAGTGGATTTCGATCTTATATCGAGAACATAGATAAATAAAACTTTCCAATTCAAATGAAAAGATTGACCATTCCTCCTCTTCTTTATCATTTTCTCAAGGTGGGAACAATCTGTCTCAAATTCACAAAAAAACCTTCATTTTTCTTTTGTAAGATGGAGGAGCCGAAGTCTCCTCCCATTGTATTCAAGAAAACTAAGACACAAATCACTCCCGAACAAGACGTGGTCTCGAAGGCCCATTCGCATCATCCGACAAGATCGAAATAACCTCAACCGGTGCCGACTCAAATGAATAAAATCCTAATGGCAAAGAAAATGCATGATTAGCTAATCCATCCGCTAGACGATTAGCCTCCCGATACACGTGAGAAACCCGGACTATCCAGTCCCTTGATATAAAGCCATAGCACAAGCGTACTAGGAATGATAGTGGATGAGAATCACTTATCCCTGTCGTTAGAAAACCAGCCACCATCTCAGAATCCACCTCTAGCTCTATTCTAGTGATCCGACGCTCCCATGCTATGTATAGTCCGTAGTAAACTCCCCATAGCTCAGCCAAAGGTGCCGAACAAATCCTTATATTCAGAGCAAATCCTCCCTTCCAACTGTCGTGCTCATCCCGTAAGACCCCACCGGCTGTTGCTAACCCCGGATTGCCATGTGATGCACCATCTGTATTCAACTTTACCCATCCATCCATCGGAGGACTCCACGATATGAACCGATTCACCCTGGCACTTACATTGGTGTTGCCTCTCACATTCCCGTATGCGAGTCCCACCTCTCCAGCGAGGTCCTTAATAAAACGCACTCTGTCTCGGCATTTCCCATTGACCCCAAAGACATTCCCACAACGCCATTTCCATCCCCACCACACTGCCATTGTGAATAAAGTGGACCAGGGACTGCCATACAATTCTTGGTCTTCTCCCAAGTTTCCGTACAGCCACTCAAGTAACGACGTACCAAAGAACAGCCCACGCTTTCTCAACGGGACGAGACGGTTCCAAATCCCTTCCATCGCCAGACAGTCTCTACGCACATGAATTATGGACTCGTCGCCCCCCTTGCAAACTTGACAAACACTAGTGTCACTTAGATGCCTTCTTTGTCTCTCCATATTCGTCATAATAACTTGATGCACAACTAACCATAAAAACAGTCTAACTCGCTCTGGTACTAACACCTTCCATACTCGGTCAAACAGTTTTTTCATATTCTGTCTTGGCAAGGTATTCCTAGTGAGAAAGGAGTAAGCCGACTTCACTGTAAACCGTCCATCCTGGTTTTCTCCCCATGATATGCGATCATTTGCCCGTAATATCGTCCAGTACCACCGGTGCTAGTTGCAATCTCGTGTGATTCGATATATTTGGAATAATTTGCGGAACCAGCCATCCAATTCCATTCCTCCATAAGTCACGGACCTCGAAATCAATAAGGTCCTCTGGTATCTCTGTTTCTGCCAGCTCTGCTAGTGACGTATTCAGTAGCCACTTATCTCTCCAGAAACGAATCGTACATCCGTCTCCAAGAATCCACCTCAGCCCCGGTAACACCACCTCTCTTATTCCGGATCCCACACTACGCCAAGTAGAAGACCAGTTTCCTTTCACTATCGTCCACGAAGCATCATGAGTATCTTTGACTTTATACTTGTTCTGTAACACTCGTGCCCACAGGCTCGTACGATCATTCAGCAATCTCCAACCCAACTTCGCTAAAAGGGCTTTGTTCATATCTTTGGACAACCGAATTCCTAAGCCTCCTTCCCGCTTTGGTAAACAAACTTTTTTCCAGGAAACCAGGTGCTGTTTGCGTTGTTCTGTATTACTTCCCCACATGAATGATCTTTAAGCCTTGTCTAACCTTGTAAGCGTCGAAGTCGGTAATGAGATTGTACTCATGGAGTGAACTGGGATCGACGAGAAGACCGCCTTGGTAAGTGTTAATCTACCCGCAAAACTCAAAAGTTGACTCTTCCAACCCGCCAGCCGTGAGGATACTTTCTCTAGAACGTCCCCAAACGTATCCTTATTTATCCTCTCCTGAAAATTTGGCATTCCCAAATACTTCCCCAACTCACGCGTTGCTCTAATCCCACTCTCATGGCTTATCAATCGCTCCAGGTCCCGTGTAACGTTTCCAGAAAAGAAGATCTTGGATTTTTCAAGACTTACTTTTTGTCATGAGGTCGTGCAAAAACGCTCCAATACCTTTCGTATCACTCGAATCTGAGCTACAGACGCTTCAGCAAAGAGTATCAGATCATCGGCAAAACAAATATGTGACAATTTCGGACCTCCCCGTGACAAACAAATCGGCTTCCACTCTTTCAAGCTAATGGATTGCTCAATGAGGTGGCATAGTCTCTCCAAGCAAAGTACAAACAGATACGGCGATAACGGGTCTTCCTGTCTAAGCCCCCGCGTTGGTGTAAAGGGTTCCGTGCGTTCTCCATTCCATAGTAGGCTCATTGATGGGCCAGTAACGCATTGCATAATCCATCTAATCCATGTCTCTGGGAAGTTCGCTGCCCGAAGAGTATCCTCCAAGAAGTCACATCGGATACGATCATAGGCCTTCTCTAGGTCGAGCTTTAGTAACATCCAACCCTTCCTTCCCTTCTTCTTTCGCATTGAATGTACTGCTTCCTGTACAACCACGATATTATCTGCACTTAGTCTTCCCGGTATAAAGCTTGATTGAGCCGGTCCAATCAGCTTCGGCATGACACTTTTCAAACGCATAACCATAGTTTTAGTAATCGTTTTAAACAAAACGTTACATAAACTGATCGGTCAAAACTGTGTGATCCGCTCAGGCTTTAACACTTTTGCTATTAGGACGATTATTGCATCGTTTGTTCCACTCGGCAAGGAACTCGTCGTAAAGAACTCTAGTGCGAAACGACACACCGACGGCCCCACAACAAACCAGCACTCTTGATAGAAAACTGGTTGAAACCCATCCGGACCCGAGACTTTATATTTACCCATACTCCGTACTGCCCCTTCCACTTCTATGTCAGAAAACGGCTTATTCAAGCCCGTTATCTCTGCTTGTGTAAGTTCCACAAACCCTTCTCGTGGCAATTTCTCAACTATCGGGTCCACGTCCACCATGGAGTATAAACGTGTGTAATACGATATGGCGAGAGTCTCGAGCTCCTGTTGTTGTGAGATCCATCTCCCTTCATCATCCTTCAGCATCTCAATTCTATTCCACCGTCTCCTTATGATAGTTGAAGTATGATAGTATTTAGTGTTCCGATCCCCTAAAACAATCCACTTCTCCCTTGACTTTTGGAACCAAATCGTCTCTTCTTGTTCCAAAACAACCTCGAACTCTTTGATTAGCACTTCCTCCTGCCGCAAGAGAGCATCTGTTTGGCTAAGCTCCAACAAGTCTTATACGCTCTTAATATCATTCACTAACTTATCCTTCCGCCGCTGGACATCGCCAAACACCTCTCTGTTCCACTTCTTGAGTTTCCCTTTCAAGTTACTTAACGCCTCCGACGTTGACATTGCACCATTCCAAGACGTCTCGAGTAACTCCTTAAAACTTGTATGTTTCAACCAGGCTGCTTCAAAACGAAAAGGCCTTCTATTTGGATTACCTCCCATATTCGGTTCAAGATGCACATATAATGGCGTATGGTCTGAAGATAAAAATGGTAGGTGAGTAACTGACGCTTCCTGCTACTTCAAGCGCGTTTGCGCACAACACATGACTCTATCTAGGCGTTTTGCAACAAACGTACTCTCCACTCGACCCCTCTTCCATGTGTAATGACCACCTTTAAATCCCATATCAATGAGATATAACTCGTTCATCCAGTCACCAAATGCTAATGAATCCGGTGATAATCGACCATTCCCTCCCGTCCTCTCATCTAAACGGACAATGGTATTGAAATCCCCACCAACTATGAGTGGTTCATTCACATTCTGAATAATACGTTTCAACTGCCCCCACATGCTGCTTCTCTGACTCACCGTTGGGGCCGCGTATACAACAATCCAGTGAAGGACTTCCAAGCCATTATATACCTTGGCATGAATATAATGATCTCCTGATTCCACGATAGTAAGATCTGCGACCTCCGACCGCCACAACAGCCACAAACCACCACTCTGACCCATCGCATATACTCGAAATGAGTTATCAAAGCCTAACCCTTGGCAAATGGTCCTTGCTCTATCCCCCCCGGCGGGAGTTTCGAACAGAGCTAGCATATCCGTCTTGAACTTCTTCAAAATATATCGGATTGATCGTCGGAAATTGGGTTTATTCGCTCCCCGACAATTCCACAAAAAGACAATTCATCATAAAATTGTAAATCAGCGTCACTTGAATCACTGGGGCTCCCTGCTATGCGACTTTTGAGCTCACCCCTCCCTCCGGTGAATCCAGATGCATAACGATCTCGCCCTGCGGTTTCTCCACTATTTCGTCGAGTACGTTACTCGATGTAACCATCTCTTGGTGCTGCAAAACCTCATCCATCTCCATCCCCCCCCTCGGTCTCATTCACGAACGCCCCTCCTGGCCTTCCCCTGTTCTCTTTCTCCACTCTCACGCGTTTTTCAGATTCTGAGAGCTTGATCTCCCATCTAGTTGGGCCAAAAATTAGTCCTCTCGTGGGCCTATTCACTTTTTGTTTGCTTTTGAGTCGATTCCTCTCAGTGGGCTTATTAATCTCAGCCCGTTTATCCTTAGACCCGCATTTAGCTCCTGTCTTTCCTTTTTTGAAACTTCCTACTCAAACCCCTCCTTTTTCTTGCTCAATACTCTTGCCTTTTCTTTCTTTGTTTAGAATATTCTCGTTCTTCTTATTCGCTCCCACTGAGATTATGGTTCCCTGAATATCAGATAAAATCATGTCTTCTCCCAAGTTACCAAATCTATTAGCCGTCTCTATATTCCCACTTTCCTTATTTCCCGAGATGTCTCTTAGATTTCTATTCGCCTGTCCTCCCGAACTTCCCGCCTTGAAAACCGCCGGATTCGGTGACGATTCCACCCTCTTTCCCGGTCTTCTCACCTCGGTGAATCCATCGTCCATCAGATTAGCTGCGCTTGGTAACGCAACCTCGGATTGCGGTCTTACTACCATCTCTTTCTCCGGAGTTACCTCAGGACATGAATGCACTAGATGTCCATGCAAACCACAATGCGAATAGATGTTTGTCAACCCTTCGTAAGACACAAAGTACCTATCACCATTAATCAGCACTGTCCCCTACAGTGGTTTTGCTAAATTAACCTCCACGCACACTCTCGCAAATCTAGCTCTTTCAAAGTTCAATGTTGTCGTATACACCCGCACTGGCCGTCATAGTCGCATCTTGTTCGCTCGATCCCAAAACCGTAACATCGCCTCCCATCGCTCTTTTTAATATGTTCTTTTAATCATTAACACACAAAAAAAAGTAGCTTAAACAAAAAAACCTTCATGTACTTAAAATAATTTATAATTAGTAGTTTTATTTATAAAAATAGCTTTCATATAATAAAATTAATTTTCTAGTTATATATACGAGGGAGAGGCATAAATTTTGCTTTAGGAAGATTTGCTGGGAAACAAAAAAAAAAAACAGAGGAATAACAATGGCAGGTAGAATAAGCTGCTGTGTGAATCTTCCTCTCCTTGATTCATCATCTCCACTACTCAAGACAACGTCACAGATCTCTTGGTAATCTCTTTTCTTCAACAAAAATCAATTTTTAAAAACTCATTTCATTCTTGTTATTTACCAATTAATTATCACGAGTTTAGTAGGAGAACAGAGGACGAGACGGAGCCACGGAAGAACAAGTTTTCTCTGGCCTTGGCCGTGGCGGCGACTGTTGTGATCGGCGCGATTCAGATCAGTGACGTGGCGTCGGTGGAAGCGGCGGTTGTAAAACCGCCGGTGAAAGAGATTGCTCCGAGGAGGTGGAGCGACAAGAGAGCTTGTCCGCCTTGGCTTCAGAACTCGCTCGAGACCATCGTACCGGAGAATCTTCCTCGTCCGTCGATTCATCGGCGTTTGGAGTTAGCCGGTCTGGCTAAGCGTGACGCGCCGCCGGTCGGTGCGGTGGTGACACGCGCCAACAGGACTGGTTGTTTCTCCGTGTAAATTGGAAGTTCATCACGTGTACGCGAAAGTATTAATTAGAAGTATACTGTAGTTCCAAAAAAAAAAAAAGGTATTAATTAGAAACAAAATTGTTATACAGAAAAACTATTGTGAATAAATTAAAGTCAAATATATTTACTTGCATAATGAATTGTCCTGTTTTATGGATTACCAACTTTGTTTTTTAGGATTACCTACTTGCATATAAAAAATTATTTGGTTTTTTTTTTAACATTTATTTTATTGATATTGGTTTGCAATAGATTACATCATAAAAAAGATACGACAGATAAAATACCAAATAAATTTTCCCAAAAAAATAAAATTTATTTGGTTTTAGTTCATAAAATTTAATTTAAGTTTCTAACGATTGGCAAAACAAATTGAACCAAAATAAAACGTTTTTTCATCGGGAGCTTTAAGTTTTGTCTCTTTTTCTACTGCCATTTTTTTTAATATAGTTTTATTTCCTACCATATTTTTGGGAGCTTTCAGTTTTGTGTGTTGGAGTAGTACTCTGTTGGATTGTGCAATCAGAGAAAGCAGTACATGCATGTAGTACAAAAGAAAAATTACANTATACAGAAAAACTATTGTGAATAAATTAAAGTCAAATATATTTACTTGCATAATGAATTGTCCTGTTTTATGGATTACCAACTTTGTTTTTTAGGATTACCTACTTGCATATAAAACTTATTTGGTTTTTTTTTAACATTAGTATTTTATTGATTTTGGTTTGCAATAGATTACATCATAAAAAAGATACGACAGATAAAATACCAAATTTTTTTTTATTGGGTTTTAGTTCATAAAATTTAATTTAAGTTTCTAACGAGTGATATATTAGGCAAAAAAAAGTTGAACCTAAATAAAACGTTTTTTCGTCGGGACCTTTAAGTTTTGTCTCTTTTTCTACTGTCCATTTTTTTTATATAGTTTTATTTCCTACTATATTTTTGGGAGCTTTCAGTTTTGTGTGTTGGAGTAGTACTCTGTTGGATTGTGCAATCAGAGAAAGCAGTACATGCATGTAGTACAAAAGAAAAATTACATGTACTTCATACAAAAACGAGTCGGCCCATTATCGGTCCAGAGTGAAGCCCGAGTCTATGTCACTCGAAGTTTTAATTTCATTTCGGCCTCAGGTTTTATACAATTAATCCTATTTTGCACAAGTTGGACTAGCCCTGAAAATTTCAAGACGGATATCTAGTTCTGTTCCGTATCCGTTTCGAAATTTATGTCTCATTCCATTTTTCATTCAAAACATTATTTATCTTATCTAAATTGGTACACAAAAAAAATGAGTATGAGATTGGATATCCGAATTATACATTTAAAAAATTAAAAATTAAAAAAATTTATATATTTTCCGAATTTTTCCGAAATTATTCGAAATTTCATGAAATTTCCTGAAATTTCTCAAAAATTTCCAAAATTACTCAAATTACCCGAAATATATGTTCTAAGTTGACCCTTAATCTAAATTATTGGGAGTTTGGAAAAGATTTTAGGTAAGAAAATTTCTTGAATCCGTCATGTTATCCGAATTTTCTATCATGTTCTTATCCTTTTTGGGAATTATTTTCCAATTTTCAATTTTTTTCGTTTCCATCCCATACCCGTAAAATCTCGTCTCAAGTCCCGAAATTTTCAGAGTTAACTAAAACGGATACGAGACGGCCGAAGTCAACCTTTTGTTGTGGGATATGCTAGACCAAAGATATCACTGGAGTCATGACGTGTGCCATGAATCATTATGATGACAAATGAAGTTTGGACTAAAGATGTCATCGTATTCAACCGAAGAGTTAGGAAACAAAGGTTGTATGTGTAAGATAACATACAAGACACGAGAAATACAATGAAGTTGATGTTATACACTGATTTGTTATTATTTGCTAAATGTATAACATGTTTTTTTTTTCAATTTGTTTCAAGCACAGGATCATATAAGATGCATTATTTTTTGATGATATTATGGATTTGTAAGATAATAAAACAAAATCTAATTTAAAATAGGGTGATTACTGTAACATTTTATTATTATATAGTATATGAAAATATAAATATTGTATCATCCACAAAAGTCGAGCAACAAACATTAAGAATTAATTTTTAATCTCGTAAACTTTGTTGAACAGTAGATCAACAATTTGATTTGTTTCTCTATTAACCTGATCTATTGAACAAAGCGGAAGCTTTTGCTTCCAATAACATATATCATATAAAATATTCTTTATTTCCGTATTATCCTCCAGCTTGTTCATTCAAACCAAACTTGTGTGCACCCTTTCGCCCATATATGTTGTTGAACATAAAGGAAACCATTTGCTTCTCCATGTAATGATGTTTGCATATTCAGAAGCTTTGCAAAACCTGAATCGACATGCTCTCCACGAAAATTATAAAATTAGGTATACATGATTGAACACTTAGGTAAATGGTAGTAGACAATTCAAAATTCGATAATTAACAAAGAGAAAATAATTTTAACGAAAAAATCATTTTTATTATATTTAGTTACCCAAAATTTCATTGGTCCGTAAACTCTGTTGTCGACGTAAAATTTCGTCAACATTGTTCACCATCTGCCAGGCAATACTGTTCATCCAAGGTTAAACCGCCCCCACACTGCTTTTATACAATTAATATTTTAAACCAATTAGCATATTGTGGAAAATATCGTGTCAAACCAATTATCATATCATAAAAATATGAAATTGTCATGTTACACCAGTTATCATATAATAAATTATCGTGTTCATCGAGTTATCATATCATAAAAAATATGAAATATGAAAATATGAAAATTATCGTGTTAACTCAATGATCATATGATATAAATTAGAAAATATGAGTAATTAATTAACTAACTTTATTAACTTAACAAAGTTATGGTAAATTATAGCGATAACTAGTTAAGTAACTTTGTTATTGATTAACTTACACTATCACCTTCACTAGCATTTCCATTATCACCATCACCGTTGCCAGCGTTACTGACGTAGCGGAATCTAGATAGATGCAGAGATTCTTATTTATTCTAAGAATACCTAAGAATCAAAGCTTTCCTGCGATCGTTGAGATCTCTACAGATCTAGCCGAAAACAAGGATTGAGAATACTCTTCTCAGTGGTTATTAAAACCTCTTTAAAATCTCTTATTAATCAAATCATCAACTCAATACAATAAAGGCCTAAACGGCTTATTTATAATAAAAGCTAAAACCCCTAGTCTTAATTAAAATAGGAAAACTACTAAAATATAGAAAATAGAAATAATACATATTTATCTAAATAAAAATAAAAATAAGTAATGATAAAGATATTGAAGATATTTGGAAATATTCCAAATATCTCGCTGCATAAGGTCTCGCCGGCCAAGAAAGATTCATCCTCGAATCTTCAATAGGGTTTTCATCAAATAAAATCTTCTAGGATCCGTCTTCATAATCTTCTCTTGATTCTTTGCACACATCAGATTCTCAAACGAACCTTCTTTAAAGATAAAGTCGATAACACGAACATCGCCTTCATATTCGTCATAGATGGGATCAGCATAAATTTCTCTATAGATCTCATCTTCTTCATACACGTCATAAATTGGATCGTCGTAGATCTCTCTGTAGATCTCTTGGCTCTCTTCTCTCTCGATGAAAGGACTTTCGTCCTCTAAAGTAAAGCGACTGCCAATCAACATGACATATAGAATCGAACCTTGATTAAAAAATCAAAGTATTGTCTCTGATACCAACTGACGTAGCGGAAGCTAGATAGATGCATATATTCTTATTTAGTCTAAGAATACCTAAGAATCAAAGCCTTCCTGCGATCGTTGAGATCTCTAAAGATCTAGCTGAAAACAAGGATTGATAATACTCTTCCAGTGGTTATTAAAACCTCTTTAAAATCTCTTATTAATCAAATCATCAAGTCAGAGGCCTAAACGGCTTATTTATAATAAAACCCTAAAATATAGAAAATAGAAATAATACATATTTATCTAAATAAAAATAAGTAATGATAAAGATATTGAAGATATTTGGATATATTCCAAATATCTCGCTGCATCAGTTACTGTTACCATCGTCCACCAGCGTTACCGTCATCACCGTCGCTGTCGCCACCTCTAACACCATTGTTCCTTTTTAAAATGGAAAAAGGTAAAAGAAAAAAAAACTCCCCAATCAGTGTTTGCATTTTCCATTGCACACAACTTTCTCAATGTATATATAGAAAACTCAGTTTCGTCGATAACAAGGAAATCTAATTCCCACCGAATGGTTCCGTCAGAATGGTAACTCGGTTCACCAGCACTGTTACCATTCTTCTTTTTATAATATATGGGTCGAGCTAAAAATATATCTCAAAATGGATAACTCTACATAATTTGTTTTATAAGAATTTTTGTATGTCAACTTCACGAAAATTTTCTATTACGAATTAGAATATAAACACATAGACATGGCCGTGTCTCCCCTTATATAAAAGAAACCTCCGACCCTAATTTTTGAAGAAAAAAAAATTAAGAGGGTTTTGTTATTTTTATTATGTGTCTTTAGTTTTTAATTTGCTTAATAAGTTAGTTGGCTCCGCCCAAATATAAAATTATATATAAAAATAGAAAAACATAAAAGAAACTAAAACCGATTAAAAAGATTATAAATATTAGGGTAAAAACAGTTTGTGTGACTTTTTTCTATTGTCGTTTGTCGTTTTTCTTTCCAGATTTTTCCAGTGAGTTCATCAAACAATTTTGTTCCAAATTACATCCGTAAACATTAGTTTTAAATTTATAGATTCCACCAATCAACACAAGAAACCAACCGTCAGGAGGAGAGATGAAAAAAAGAAAAAAAGAAGAAGAAAAATCAACGAAATCTCAAGCGAATACAAGTATTTAAAAAAACCTAAAATTCTTGATGAACATGTGAACACTAATGATGAACGACATGCTACTGAGAATAGTGGAATGAATGAGAATATGATTGAATGTCGTAGAGAAGAAGTGATATATCATGGTTTTTACCGGTTTTGACCATGATATAAGTCTGTTTTATAGAGTCTTTTGGTTGTTTTAGAGTCCTATTAGAGTCTTTGCAGGTTCATGTACGTTTGGAGCATAATTGGAGATTTTGAAGCTTTTTGGAGCATTGTGGAACAAGCTGCTGAAAAGATGAAGTCAGAATCGAGTACAGTGACACTGTTCATGGTGTCGATCACACCCCTCAAAATCAGAAGACGGTCGTGACTTTTACAAGATTAAAGAAAAGGAAATTGCCCAAAGAGTTTTCTTTATTTGCAAAAGTGCCCGATTCGTGTTTTAACCCTTATATATAGTTTTGAAAGTCATTGTTTAGGCAGAATCATATATTTTAAGGATCATAGAAGTTTAGGTTTTTGGAGAGAAAAATCAGACTCCTTTAAAGTAGATTTGAAACTCCTTTATTTCTTCTATTGATTTCTTTTATGCTTTCTATTCAAATTATGATTTGTGTTTCATTGACCATTTCTGAGTAGTTTACCTGTTAGGTTTAGGGTTTTTCAAAGGTGATTGATGAATTGCTAGGTTGAATAAATTTGTTAGGATAAAATCATTACAGTTCTTCATCTGGATTTGTGTTTAATGCTTATTCTAGCTTCATGACCTAGAATCTGATCTTAGGTTAATTAATAGATGCGAGAGTATTATTGATTGCCTTAACTAATCTAAGATGAGCAAAATACCTATTCGCAAAGAGATTTAGTTTAGGATTTTGTGAACAATCGAACCTGTTATTAATGCTTGTCTGAATTGATAGAATTTGCAAAGAGATTTGGGATTCTATGGTTTAGACATAGAAAGCCTTCGCAGCGAGAGTTGATTGATTTTATAATTGTGTTTCGAGTTCAAGAATGCTTAATAATTCCTAACATTCTGTCTAGATCTGCAATTTGGATTCACCTGAGAATTTCCCTAAACCTAGGGTTTCGTCTCCTGAATTTACTAAGTTTTAATTGTTTGCTTTCTTTTAATTCCATATTTGTTCTTAGCTTAATTCGAAATTGAAACTCTGTTGTGTGACTATCTCATTCCATGTGGATTTGATCCCTAAGTACTACGGCTGATCTCTTAATTTGAGAGAGTAGCTCTAGGGTAAATTTGAGAGCATATCAAGACGCAATTTTTGAGCCAGAGAATGTTGATGTTGTGAATGATGAAGATATGAATGAAAAAAGATGATGAGAATGAGAATAAATGAGCAATTTTTGAGCCAGATAATGTTGATGCAGTGAATGATGAAGATCTGAATGAAAAAAGATGATGAGAATGAGAATAAATGTGAGAAAAGTGATGATTTTATAGAGCATTGTGGATTTTCTGATATGTATGATCCTGAAAATTGGGAAAGCAAAGGAAAAGGATGGAATGAGTGGAGAGATTTTATGGTTGTACAAGGTAAAAAAAAAGACTACCAGTTGATTATAGTTTCACCAAAGATGGTGTTAAAAGACATTTCTCACATGTGTATTATAAAAGACAAATGGGTATTGTGAGATATTAGAACCGGTTTGGATCGGGTATTTTTGGATGAGATCCGGATCGGATTTTCGGATCCGGATAAAATGTCCACTCCTAAATTTGGCTAAAGAAGATAAGAACTTTGTACCATCTAGTCATTCTAAAACACATTCTGTTTTATATTTGGCAATACAATATGCATGATGTTTCCATTTTTTCTGAGAAATAAAAAGAATAATTGATTGTGGGTAAATTTTTTTAAAACTTATCCGCATATATAAGAATATATTTTCGGATCCCTAAAATGTTTTATCCTTTTAGGAGTTAAGACTCTCGACAAAAAAAAAAAAAAAAAAAAACAGAATATACGCTTTTAATTTTTAGAGAACTATATATCAATATATTTTACTTTCTTATTAACAGCATTTCATACGGCACCAAAAAAATTAAAGATAAGGACATTGAAAATAAGAGGGGGGAAAACTATATATTAATTAGATTATATATGAACATACTTATCTTTGGTACATTGTAAAGACACGTAAATTTAATTAACAAGTTTACTTAAGACATATTTAAGTTAGTTAAAGATGTCTTGTCCTTGAGACAGAGTTTAATAAAATATGTATAATTGTTTTTTTTTTAAATTTTGATGTGTTATGTATAAAAATATTTAATAAAATATTAAATTGTATAAAAAATTATTTCCGATTAATTTCTGAGTTAATTTTTATTTTTTGAAAAATTTGCTAAATCCGGACCGAACGCCCGATTCAAACAAAAATTATCGGTAATGATTTCTTTTCTGAATAAAAAGTTCTAAGAAAAACTTTACCCAAAGAAGCAAAGAATCATATTGAAATGTTATAATTTTTGAAGAGCAACGAAGATTTTTTATCCCAACTCATAGATCATTTATCGAGTATTGTAAATGATTCCATCTCGATTGCATGTGCTAAAATAAGGTTTTCAAAATTAAAATTGATAAAATCATATCTCCGCTCTAATATGTTATACAAAATTGATAAGAGCTGTAAATACTTTTACTTTTTTTAAAGTTTTTTTAAAAATATCTTCCTTTGGGGGTGATTGGTAAGAGCTGTAGAGACTTTTATTTTTTTTAAAAAAATCTTTAAAGTCTATTTTTTACCAATCACACTTTAGCATTTTAAAAGTTTTAAAAATCTTTCTATTTTTTCTCAGTTATTTTTCACTTTTTTGCTCTTGTAACATTATTTTTTTTAAAGCCAATAATTTATGACTTTTTAAAAACAAAAAATCACTGCCTTTATTTTAAAAGGTAAAAAATTTCATAACAATTTTATTTTTAAAAGTATACAGTAAAAATTACTACCAATCACACCCAAAATATTAAGTGACTTTGTTATCTTATCCATAGAAAGAGAGTTAGTTAAAAAAGGTGACCGTAAAAGATTGCCAGATTGGTTAATGATTTTGTGGCAAAAAAATGAAAAAAAAAAAATCATGTTTTGAATTATTTTCGTATTTAGTTTTTTTTTATGTTTTCTTTTATCTTATGATAACATTTACTATGGTAGGCATTTTTTTAATTGATTTTATTATTATATACTTTTATTTTTTATGAATTGAGAAAATGTTTTTATCACCTACGGCATCTATTAACCTGACACGGCCTGCACATAAATTCAAATATATGTATGTGAAAGAACCCGTACGTATATACGAGTATACATCTAATTCTAATAGTAAACTACAATATAGATTTTGTAACAAAAACTATACTTTACGTAATAATCATTTCATCAATAGTGCAGAGATTTATCTAATAAAAATATCTTAATACTTAACTGAAGCCCAAAGAATTGAACTTTTGAAACAAATAAGAAAAGAAAAGAATGGACCCAACCCCAATAGTATTGGAAAAGTTAGGTCCATAAAAAGACAAATTAAACAAAAGTCGTGAATATGTTTGCTACCTCTAAAGAAGATCAATAAAATACACGTACACGTATATCACGCCTAGTGAAAATTATAAATTTGAGATAATGACAGCCAATTAGTAGCATGTGTCACTCCCACGTCAACAAGCTTATTGTCGGTCCATTTAATTAAATAAAAAAAAGATAAACCATCGTTTTCAAGGAAGAAAATCTACACAAAAAAGTTCATAACAGCGAAATATTCGAATCTTTTTCCATAATAAATCACCATTAGACGGTTTCTTTAATTTCTTTAAAAATAGAGTCAAAAGAAAAAGGAAAAAAAAAAAGAAAAAAAAAAGCTAATACGTCGCCGTTTTATGTTTCATTCATCCTCCCTTTTTCCCTTTTCCCTTAAATAACCGTCGGACTCGTATTTCTCGCCTCCGCCGGCGAACAGTTTTCTCTCTCTTCTCTCTCTCTCTCTCTAAAACTCGTGGTCTAATTTCTGCCACAAAACCCTAATTTTCTTAAACCCTAAATTTCCTGTGATTCCGATACAATTGACTCAATTTCGTTGTTGATTTCTGAAGCCATTGTTTACGAATCTCTTATCTAAGCTACATTCTCCGGAAATCGCTTTAGCCGGACTCGATTACAGAGTCGCTAACCCAAAGGGTTGACTCGTTAGCTCTTTCGCTGATCGCTGTTGAATTTTTATGCAATGATGGTGCGTAATGGAGGAAACTAAAGGAATCTGTGATCCGGAGAATGGGAGCTCGAGTTACGGCGGTAAACCGCCGAATCCTCTCTCCTTCTCTTCTTCTTCTTCTTCTTCCGCCGCCTTATACAGGCAGACCTTTGACGGCGACCGATTTCTGGCGCCGTGTAATAAGAAGTCGCTGGTTCGACACGCATCTCTCGTAAGATTCCTTTCTTCCCAAACTTGATTTTTGGATAATTCAGAGTTTGTTTTGTTGTTATTAATTTTACATTGGATTTTGCAATGAATTTAACGGATTTTGTAGCGTCAAGCACTTAATGCGATCTCTGGATTTTTTTTTTTAATTTATAGTTGAATTTTCGTAATAATTCATTTGCTTTGGATTTTGGTTTTTTAATGTCTACAATCTAAGAAAAAGGAAATTTTCCGTATTAGCAGCTCTTAGGGTTTTTGTAAACATTATTATTAATAATAAGAAACCCTAAGACAAAAGGTATTTGCCTCAATTCGATTCTCTCTTGTGTTTTTGTTTGTCGTGCTTTGAGGTTTCTGACTGCTAAATTTGGTAGGTGAAGACAAAGGTGTCAGATTTATCTGTTGAGAACGAGTTTGCTTTAGAGAAGAATAATATCTCCGAGTTTGAGTTTGTTCCTGCTATGCGTTCTGGAGCTTGGTCTGATATTGGCTCGAGGTCAAGCATGGAAGATGCTTATCTATGCCTCGATAATTTCATGGATAGTTATGGTCTCAAGAATTCTGAGGAAAGACCAAGTGCCTTTTACGGGGTAAGCTCTTTCTTTACCTTTCTTGCTTTGTACACTTCGCTGTTGTTCCCGCAATTGGAAAACAAAATCGTTATAGATGTGACCTTAAATTTTATGTTGTTCATGCACAACAATCTTCTTGTTCATATGGAGTTCCTTTTTTGATCAATTTTGGCCAATTTGTTCATTAGTTATGATTCGTGGTTAAACAAACTAGATGCAGTTTATAGAATAAGCAAATCACCTGTACAGGTGTGGAATCTCTGATCTCCTTTTTTTGTTTATATTAGGTATTTGATGGACATGGTGGGAAGCACGCCGCTGATTTCGCGTGTCACCATATACCGAGGTACATTGTCGAGGATCAAGAGTTTCCTAGTGAAATCAATAAGGTGATTTCTTCGGCGTTTCTTCAAACAGACACCGCCTTCTCAGAGGCTTGTGCGTTGGATGGGAGCCTTTCTTCAGGAACTACTGCTTTGGCAGCTATTCTCTTTGGAAGGTTTGTTTGCTAATTCAACTCTTGTTATCTTTCACTTACAACTACCTAAGACTGCAATGTGCAGGACATTCTCTGCAATAGTTGTGTGATCATCTTTTGGGGAAAACTGTTATTCTGAACGTCGTCTCCCATATTAGTTGTTCTCTATTTAGCCTTTTACATCTTGGTTAAGTAAGTAAGAAAGTACTGGTGAAAGAAGTATGCATAATCTCAAACTTGAGAACAATCCGCTTGTAGATGTTACTCTCTACCCGTATTTGCTGCTGCTATACCTGTAGATGTTACTCTTTGCCCGTATTTGCTGCTGCTATACCTGTAGATGTTACTCTTTGCCCGTATTTGCTGCTGCTGCTATAGCATAGTTATTGTCTCAGCTTTACATATTTTCCTTTGGTTGAAGTTTGTATATCAATGCTCGAATACAAGTTATGGTGTCATACTATTTTTTTTACTGGGTGTGATACTGATTTGTCCTACTGTGTTACAGGTCGTTGGTGGTGGCAAACGCTGGAGATTGTAGAGCTGTCTTGTCTCGTCAGGGCAAAGCCATTGAAATGTCGAAAGACCACAAACCCATGAGCAGTAAAGAGAGGAGACGCATCGAGGCATCGGGTGGATATGTATACGACGGCTACCTAAACGGGCAACTTAATGTGGCTCGTGCGCTCGGGGACTTTCATATGGAAGGCATGAAGAAGAATAAAGACGGTTCTGAAGGTGGACCTCTCATTGCAGAGCCTGAGCTCATGACAACTAAACTAACCGAAGAGGACGAGTTCATCATAATCGGGTGCGATGGGGTCTGGGACGTGTTCATGAGCCAGAACGCCGTGGATTTCGCTAGAAGGAGACTGCAGGAGCACAATGACCCTGTCATGTGTAGTAAAGAACTGGTCGAGGAAGCTTTGAAGAGGAAGAGTGGGGATAATGTGACGGCGGTGGTTGTGTGTCTTCAGCCGCAGCCGCCACCGAACTTGGTTGCACCGAGGCTGAGGGTTCAGCGGAGTTTCTCGGCTGAGGGTTTGAAAGATTTACAAAGCTACTTGGATGACTTGGGGTGCTAATTGAGGAAGGGCATGAGGATGGTGACGAATGATTGATTCTCTGTTTTTGTTTTTGTCTTTTGTTACAATTTATAGTTTTTTGGTTGTGGAGGTTTTGTTCTGTTAAATTTTTGCAATTTGAGCAAGTTATAACATAAGGCGGCATACAATTATTTACTGTTTGGTAGAATATATATTTTTTTTTACTATTTCATAATAATAATTCTGCACCATTCTCATTTGTTTTGTAACTAGATATGAATCATGACTCTCCCCTTTCCACAATATGTTGTGCTCTTTGCGTAATCAAATGTTAAACTCCGCTGCCACTTCTCGGTTTGATAGAGATGATGCAGAGGAATACTATCAATTTGTATACCAACTATGAGTACATGTGACCAAAGACATGCGCTTAAACATATTCCAACTCATACTTTTCTTATTTCTATATCCAAATGGCCAAAACATATTTTATCCATGAAGAGATCATTTAACCGGGTCATTGGATCAACCTATCGCAGATTGATATATAATTTTCTCACTTTCTTTCAGTTTTAAAAATAACGGATTTTAACATTAAAACTAGATCAGAATGACGACCAGGTCCCGATTAAGCGATCCGACTGAACGGTCGGGACATTAAAACATTACTTCTATATAAATCATTTGTTGTAATTCTAAAACAATAACTTCATAAAAAATATACTAATGAAATATTTCTTTCGTTTGTCTATATTTTCAATATTTTTTCTTTCTATAAATATAAATTTTCATCTTCATTTACATTTATCTTCATGATAAATTATGCATGTATGATTATAAGTTATATATAACCATTCTAAATGATTTTTTGGCCTTGCACTTGCCAACTTCCCAAATAAAAACCATACTGTACCAAATTAAACAAACCAAAAACACTATACCGGAATTAACCGAAACCAAATTTCCACTTTTATTACTCTCCCCCATAAGAAATAACCACGACTTGTGTTGTCGTGATTTAAAGTCAACAAATACGAAACTTCCAGCAAGTTTCATCAGAAACAATGGAGAAACAACGGTGAAATGAAATCTCTAGCCACACCAATCACTATTCTGCTACTGCTATGTTAATGGGCGAATCTAGGGTTTCATAACGACGACAGTGGAGCTTCACTTCCCCTCTGCTCCGATTTTCTTCTCTTCTCAGAAAATCTCGATCACCAAATTAGTTTCCTTCTCTCTCTCTCTCTATATATATATATGGCTCCTTCATCTTCTTCTTCCACTTTTTCTCGCAATTGGGTTTACGATGTCTTCCCTAGCTTCAGCGGAGAAGATGTTCGCGCAGCTTTCCTCAGCCACTTTCTCAAGGAGCTGGATCGGAAATTGATCAAGGCTTTCAAAGACAACGAGATCGAGAGGAGCCGATCTCTCGACCCGGAGCTCGTACAGGCGATTAAGGATTCGAGGATCGCCGTTGTCGTGTTCTCGAGAAACTACGCTTCTTCGAGCTGGTGCCTAAACGAGTTGCTCGAGATCGTGAAATGCAAGAACGAGTCGGGACAGCTCGTGATTCCCATCTTCTACCATTTGGATCCTTCTCGCGTGAGGAAACAGACCGGAGCTTTCGGGAAGAACTTCCTAGAGACTTGCGAGAACAGAACGAAGGACGAGATAAAGCTATGGCGCCAAGCTTTGACTGATGTAGCAAATACCCTCGGATATCATTCTAGGAACTGGTATATGACTCAAATCATTTGTGCTTTTTGGTACTTGTTTGTTTCATCTATGTGAAAAAATCATCTTCTTGTTAGGGATAATGAAGCCAAGATGATCGAAGATATCACCAATGATATTTTGGTTAAACTGAAGTTAACCCCACCAAAGGATTCTGATGACTTTGTTGGAATGGAAGATCAAATCGCGGAGATGAGTTCACGGTTGCGTTTGGAATCCGAGGAAGTCAGGATGGTTGGGATATGGGGTGCCTCTGGTATTGGCAAGACTATAATAGCTAGAGCTGTGTTTAATCGGCTCTGTGGTAACTTCCAAGGTAGTATATTCGTAGACAGGGCTTTCGTATCCAAGAGTATGAATGTTTATAGAAGAGCCAACCCTGACGACTATAACATGAGGCTGGACCTGCAAAGAAATTTCCTTTCTCAGATTTTAGGCAAAAGGAACATAAGAATCGATCATTTAGGTGCGGTAGAGGAGAGCCTAAAGCGGCGGAAAGTTCTCATTGTTCTTGATGATTTGGATGATCAAGTAGTGTTAGATACCTTGGTGGGTCAAACTCATTGGTTTGGAAGTGGGAGCAGAATCATTGTGATTACAAAAGATAGGCATCTTCTAAGGGCACATGGGATTGATTGTGTTTACGAGGTTGTTCTCCCATCTGATAAACTAGCTCTAGAGATGTTATGCCGATATGCTTTCAGGCAAAGCTGTCCTCCTCCTGGTTTTACAGAGCTCGCAGCTGAAGTTGCGAATCATGTGGGATATCTTCCTTTGGGTCTTAAAGCCTTGGGTTCGTGCTTGCGGGGGAGAGACAAGGAGGCTTGGATCCTGCATGGGCTTCGAAAAGGCCTGAACAGGAAAATCGAGGAAGCACTGAGAGTTGGCTACGAAGGGCTAGGTAGCAGAAAAGATAAGGCGATATTCCGTCACATCGCTTGTCTATTGAATAATGTGGAGATCAATGACATTAAGCTGCTTCTTGAAGATAGTGACTTAGATGTTTATACCGGTCTTGACAACCTACTTGATAATTCCCTAATACATGAAAGATGGAATACTGTGCAGATGCACTGCTTAGTACAAGAAATGGGTAAGGAAACAGTACGAACACAGTCCAAGAACCCTATGAAAAGGGAATTCCTAGTGGACTCGAAGGATATTTGCGATGTGCTTAGTGGTAACGCTGTAAGTGCTCCTTTTATAACGCACTTATATATGTTTTTTTAA
Source organism: Alliaria petiolata (assembly GCA_020283515.1). NCBI lineage: Eukaryota > Viridiplantae > Streptophyta > Magnoliopsida > Brassicales > Brassicaceae > Alliaria > Alliaria petiolata. The sequence continues at coordinate 22,065,315 of JAHZTW010000006.1, forward strand.
GCCTTTGGTCAATGATATATACGTTTGTACTAGTCACTTGTTAAGATAGTGATTTTACCTCTTTTTCAAATTCTTTTTCAGGTTGCTGAAAAACTTTCTGGTATATCATTGAATCTCGGGGAGTTAAAAGAGTTTCGTATTGGTAAAAGCGCCTTCAAAAAGATGAAAAATCTTCGTTTTATGAGAATCTACGAGGAGTCTTTGGCATTGCATAAACAATGCAGATTGCATTTACCAGAAGGCCTGGACTATTTGCCCCCAAAACTCAGATTTCTTTGTTGGGACAGATACACATTTAAATGTTTGCCTCCAAGTTTTCGTGGTGAACATCTCAAAGTACTCAGAATGCGGAACAGCAGGCTCGAGAAGTTGTCGAATGGAGTTCAGGTAAGTTTCGAGAGTAATTTTCAAGGTATTTGTTTGTGCATGTTATAATTTTAGTTTTTAGATGACTATCTTAAACGTGGTGTGTAACTTACTTCACATGTTTGTTCTGTGTTTTTTTCTCTCAGTGGCTTAAAAACCTCGAGGATTTGGATTTGCGGGAATCTAGATATCTGAAAGAACTCCCAGATCTCTCAAGCGCCACCAATCTCCAGACACTGGATCTCAGCAATTGCCCAAGTTTGATGGAGTTACCTTCATCTATTGGGAATTACCATAACCTAAGAAAGTTGACCTTTTCAGAATGCAAAAACTTGGAGATTCTTCCAAGCAGCATCAACCTAGAATCTCTCCATCGGCTTGATCTCGGTGGATGCTCACGGTTTAGGGTTTTTCCAGATATCTCAAGGAACATCTCATTTCTCTTTTTGAACCAAACAGCCATCAAAGAAGTTCCTTGGTGGATCGAGAACTTCTCTAAGCTCATAAGCCTAGAAATGTGGGAATGCAGAAAGTTAAAATATATATCCCCGAACATTTCTAAGCTGAAACGTCTTGAGAAGGCTGACTTTTCAAACTGTAATGTCCTGACTGAAGCTAGCTGGCTTGACCATACAAGTGTGGCAGAAACGGCGTCAGTAAATACTCCCACTACGTTACCAGTGCTCAATTCATCAATTGCTTCAACTTAGATCAAGAAGCCCTCATTCAACGAGCAGTTTTCAAGTACCTGATCTTGCCAGGTGGTCAAGTGCCTTCATATTTCACAAACCAAGCTACAGGAAGCACTCTTGCTATCCGTCTACTTCAGAGCTCTATCTCTCAACAGTTATTGAGGTTTAGGGCTTGCCTTGTGGTTGATGCCGACAAGCCGAAGCGCACAAGGAATGGCCCAGTTACCTCTAGCTGGGTATGTTGTCACTTCACATGCAAAGATGGGAACCCCTTTGGTTACTCTGACTGTCGGATTGCCATTGATTTGCCGCGTCAGATAGATAATCATTTGATTATATTCGACTGTTGTTTGCCTCTAAACAAACACAGTGATCCGCTACTTGAGCTTAATTACCATCAAGTGGATACAGAAATCCATTTCACCAGTGACTCACTGTGCAAAATAAGAGGATGTGGTATACGTTTCTCTGAGGGTTGTCCGTCCCCGGAAGGAGATGGAAACGAAGCTAATAGTGATCTAAGCAATGAGACTGAACATGGTGAAGAGACAGAGAGGAGCAGGAAACGAGTCAAGGTAACTAATTATTGGTCTTGAATTTGTACTTGGTACATTTTAGTTATCTCTACTTATTTCTTTTTTTCAAGATTAAATGTGAACTATTTTTAGACAATAAGATCACTGGATTATTCATTTTCTTGCAGATATCGTGAAGGATTAATCAACAAAGCCGAACCGCAAGAAACAGGTACTGCCGCTTGTAAGTCGCAGAATAAAACAACGGTGTGTGACTCTATGAAGAATGTATTACCTTCGCTGGTAATCAGGATCGTCTCAGAATATGTTTGTGAAGCCGATTAAAGCAAAGTTGGATGATGATAGAGGCCATATATGATTATTCACTGTCTCTGCACAGCTTCTCAAAATTTTTTTTCAGGTAATCCAAAAATCTCTCAAACACAACTTATTATTTTTTAGTGAGGCCGAGCTATGAGCATTGTGAGGCAGAGCATATGAGCATCTACTTAAAGAATCTGTGAATAGTCTCGTTAGCTCTAAGCCAGTATGATTCTTGGCATCCGCTCATTGTGCTCCCTGTCTTCTCTTGCCATGGTCTAAACTGTTACAGATTCTTGAAGTTATAAGTAGCTTAAAATATCTAACGAAGAAGCTTTCGAATTAACGATTTGCACTGCACTCCAAAAACTTTTGCACATGTTTTTTTTATTCCGGTGAAAGCAAGTCGGATAATAATGGATGCCAAGAGACTAAGCATGGTTTACTCATTTTTCAGGTAAATAGAAAAATCTCACGAACCATTCTTAATTTTTAAATACCACTTCAGGTCTACTATGTCTGCAGTAATTATTTAAATATACACTGTTTTCTCAATTCCCTCTGTTAAAATGTTGCTAAATTATCTGTCTTCTCTCATCTTTCTTTAAATGTTACAGATTTCTGAGGTTTGACAACTGGTCCAGTTAGCAAGCAAAACACACAAGATAATAGTCTTAAGAAGCTTTTGACTCTTGTAGCTTTACTCTAACTGGCATTGTGTGTTGTCCAAGGATCATAAATTTTCTATTTGATTGTTGATCTTGCATATTCGGTTTCTTGTAAGGTTTCAAATGCACCGAAATTTCGAGTAATAATAATTCACAATACATGGAGTTATAATAAAATACATGTGTTGTGAATAAAAGAGAGATATAGAATTGGTGCTGTATTAGTTTATAAATAATGAAAAATATATATAGGGTTATACACTATAAGAAAACATCCGACGATGGTAGAAACCGTGAAAAAAGAAAGAGAACTAGGCTAAGGTGATAAAGCCGCAACATAGAGATAAAGAGGTTTGTCTCGGAAATTAACTATAGCGGCGGTTTTGCGACAATGTTCAATCTGTTACAAATTTTTAGTTGCTCTACTTTCCTCGTAAAGTTGTCGCGAAATTTGCAAGGGAAAGAAGGTCGTCGCAAATCTGTAGTACATTTGTGAGGGAAACGGGTAGTAGCAAAATGATCGCAAAGGTAATGCGTCCCAAGTCCCTCACAACTATTAGTGAAGATATTGCGATTGACAATCCGGTCGCGAATATGGCGTCACAAGTATTGCAATGGTATTGCGAGCGTTAACATGTAGTCGCAAAGTTGGTAGTCACAAATCCGTAGCAAACATTGCGACAGAGTTGCGAGGATATATGAAACTATTCTCGCAAATCCGTTGCAATATTTGTTACTGAGTTGCGACAAACATTGTAAATATAATTGCGAGTTGTTATTTTTTAATATAATAATTAAAATTAAAATATTACAACTATAATTAAAAAATTTAATATATAAAAATTGTAAATAATTGAAACTTAAAATTTAAATTTAAATAATTATTCAAATTAAAAGAAAATAAAAACAAAAACTCTTGAGACGGGTTGTTCTCGATTCCGGAAGCATGCCGGTTCCCGAGCTGCGGGCACAGAGAAGAGCTAAATTCGGATCTTTTCAGCGAGATAGTAAAAAAAACATATATAGCTCTGCATCTTCTCGGTTTGAGTCTCAATCAAACGGGCCTGAGACTCAAACCCGGCTTTCATTTGGTCTTTTTGAGTACCGCTAGCAAATTGGGAGTAGTCGCTCCGGCTGTTCAGCATAAGAAAATGTATTAATCTTTAGAATAAAATTTATTTACAAAAAAAAATATTTGAGGAAAAAAAATTTACTATCTTTCGGGCTCGGACTTTGAACAACGTCTGACCGGAATGATACTTAGGAGGTCCGTGTCCATCAAGATCAGAGTATCGGGCCACCTGGCTATTGGTACTCCTAGACTCGGTCGCATGATCTAGCCAATACGTAATGATGCCCTTCCAGACCTCCGAGTTTAACCAGGGTGGCATCGCTTCATTGCCTTCTTTTCTCCCACTTCTTCTTCCACCGTCCCACTTGGTCGCCCATCCATTTTTTTAACTTCGCCTCAAATTCCTTCTTCATCCGCTCATTGATGGTCCACTCCCAGTGATACATTTGTTACAAAAAGAGTTAAATTTCACTCAAAATATATTTAAAAATCAGCCATATTAAAAATTTAACAAATTAATTTACTAAAACAATTATGTAACTTGATGACCGGCTTCAGGGGTTTTGTCCAATTTTTATGAGGTTTTTTGAAATCTCTTTCAAAGATGGAACAGACCGTAGCAGCCACAGATCCGTCCTGATCGAACCTAGAAACGAAATGAATCCTTTTACCGTATCATTTGCCTCTTCAGAGTATCAATTTCTACACATGGTTCGTTCTTGCACTTTCTACATGGACATAATATTTTACCGTGTTTCCTCGTAAATGGTTGGTTTGTCTCTTGTACAAGAATCCTCACAACCTTTCCCAATACTCTTTCGTCATTTCACCGGTCTCTATATTTTTGTGATTGTATATCCATGATCTTAATAAATATATTTCATGCTCCGAAGACATTTTAAAAACTTTCACACTCAAAATCATTTTTTTCTCTTCTTTCCTCTCTTTCTTCTCTCTATGTTGATGCGTGAATCTCTCATCTCCAATTGGCTATTTATAGGATTTTAAAACAAATTTGCGAGGTATTTGTGACAGAGATTTGCGAGGGATAGCTCAATTGCGATGAAATTGCGACATTTTCCCTAATAATTTGTGACATAATCTTGCGTCGCAATAAGTTAGGTTGTACAGATGTAAAACGTATTCTACCTAATTTATTTACACTCACAATTCCCTTGCAATTTTGCTAACATAAATTTCGTTGCAATCGCAAATTTGAGAGAGATTTGCGACACATGTGTGACCTACTGCCAACTCGTCGTAATCCCCTCGCAAATTTGAAAATTTGCGAGAGATAGTTCAATTGCGACGCCTGCCTTCCTCGTTTTTTTTTTGTGAGGGATTAACAACGAAACCTATTTTCGTAGAAATGTTTTCGCAATGTCGTCCCAAATTTGATACGGATTATTTTCATCGCAAATTTTCGTTGCAAATTTCATGTTTTCTTGTAGTGACAATACTTGGGGAATAAGTAAATTTAAAATATTCTAGAACATGAGCTTATACGCTTATAATGGGCATCACATAATAGTTTATAATACTTCTCCTCGATGTCCATTATACAAAAATATTTTGTAAAGCGTGTAAGATGCTACCTCGTTAAAAACTTTACCAGGAAAACTCAATGAGGACAACCATGGCTAAGGGAAAAGAGTGCAGCGCGCATTAACTCGCCCTCATGAGTACACCACTTGAGATTTTTGGGATGATGCAACCAATATGATGAACTAACTCCTTTAAGGTAATAGTCGGAAGCGCCTTGGAAAGTAAGTACGCCAAATCTTCACTTGAACGAATATGTAGAACATATACATCGTCATTCTTCTATACTTCTTGGATCTCGCAGACAAATACTTTGGAAGGGTGGTATACTTTGATTTTTACATTCTTATTAGGTTTTTATCATTTGTGTTATTTTATGTCTCGTTAAAACTTTGCCATTTAAAAACTCAATGGGATAAAATTCATGATTAAGAGTACAATCACACATATCATCATATTCTCCCTCTAAGAGAATTTTCTTAAGAAGATGCATAAGCTTAATAAAAAAACTCATATGATTAGTTTATATAATCTCTTAGGTTATTGGACTTCTAATCTTTTGAACTTCAAGTTATTTTAAACTTTTACATACAACATTCTAAACTTGTATTGTACAAATTTTACATAAGATGTTATTTATACTCTTCTTTACTGTTTTAACTTTCTTTATTATCATACAAAAACATATCTTTCAATCATGAAAGAGATCAATACATTGCTAAACTATCATTTTAAGTATAATACTTCAAGACCAAATATACGTGGCATCCTTTATGTGAAATCTTGCAAAGATCTTTTGAGATAACATCTCTTTCTCTAGATATTTCAATTTTGAATACTTGAAGACAATGCTGTCTTTCCAAATACTTTTCATCCACATTACACTAGTGATAACTCTTCAAGAGCTTCGGTTATATTCAAATCTAGGATTCCATTGATCCATAATCTTTTGAAAAATACACAAGGGTATATTATTTAACCTTATAATATTCACTTATACCCCTATAAAACGTATTTGTGTTAACTTGATTGAATATGTAGAGTTCCCAGTAATATAATTTCTTGATATAATTAATCCTTCAGGGATTATATCCTTCAATGATTTTCACATAAGTATCAATGTCTAGTGGGTCGTATAAATCAAGTTCTTTTTTTTTATTGCCAGACTAATAAAGAACTTAAAAGTAGCCACATCCACCACATGAAAGTATGTCTCTTCATAATCAATTCCATATTTATCATTCTTTCATACAAAGTCTAATTTATGTCCCTCTGGTTTTAGTTGCTTCTTTCTAATTTGGCCAATCATATCTTCGTGTACACTTTGTAATATATTTCATGAAATGATTATTTTATTATCTCAGTGAAATATGTTGAACCTTACGAGCCTTGAATCGTAAGATCTTGATATCATTAGAGACAACTCTTTGGCATGAGCACTTATCAAGGTAGCAAATCAAACTCAAAATAAAGACAAAGCAAATGCTATGATATTCCTTCGCCATTACCTCCATGAGGGTTTCAAGAATGAGTACTTGACTGTGAAAGATTCACAATTTTTTTGGAATGATCTAAAGGAAAGATATGATGAACTGTGATTTTACCTAAAGCTTGTTATGATTGGACACATTTGAGACTACAAGTTTTGTAAGTCTGTAAGTGAGTATAACTCAACCATGCTCAAAATTACTTATAAGTTGGAGTTATGTGGAGAGAAAATCACGGATGCAAATAAGTTATTGAAGATATTCTCTACTTTTCATGCAAATAATATTGTCTTGTAGACACAATACAGTGAAAAAGGATTCGTGAATTATTCCCAACTTTTTTCTTGTCTTCTTGTGGCTGAAAAAATAATGAGTTGTTGATGAAAAATCATGGAGTACTTCCAACTGGTTCTGCTCCATTCACTGGAGCGAATGTGACATCCTATGATAAAGCCAATAACAATATCCAAGGAAGTGGCTACATATGTGGTCGTGATTGTGGACATGTACGTGGACGTGGATACAGTCAATGACAAAGTTGTGGAGTTCATTTTTAGAACTCATACTCTCACCATCAATATATGAAAAATATTTTAAGAACTCATACTCTCACCATTAAAATGATATAAACTCATTTTAAGAACTCATATTTTGTTTTCCTACTTCTAGTGAGAGTATGAATTCTTAAAATGAACTCCACGACCTAGTCCTCGACTGTATCTATGTCCACGTACATGTCCACGACCATGACCATAACCACGATCATGTATGTAGCCACTTCCTTAACCATTTTATTGGCCTTATCATAAGATGTCACATTCGTTTCAAGGAATGGAGCAAACCCAGTTGGACATTTTTTCATCAACAACTCATTATTTTTCTCAGCCACAAGAAAGCAAGAAATAAGGTGGAAATGCTTCACGAATCTTTTTTCGCGGTATTGTTTATGCATGATAATATTATTTGCTTCATGTCTTCTCTAACTTATCCGCATCCGTGATTTTCTCTTCACATAACTCCAATTTGAAAGTAATATTGAACAAGTCTGAGTTATACTCACTTACAGACTTAAAGTCTTCTGATCTCAAATGTTTCCAATCATAACGAGATTTAGGTAAAATCACAATTATTTGATGATCATACCTTTCTTTTAGACCATTCTAAAGAAATTATAGATCTTTCACGGTCAAATAATTATTCTTAATTAGACCTTTATGAAAGTGATAGCGAAGAAATATCATAGCATTTGTTTTGTCTTTACTTTGAGTTTGATTTGCTACCTTAATAGTATCACTAAGATCCTTTGCATCTAGACGAATTTCAACATCTAGTGCCCGTGCTAAATAGTAGTTTCCTATTATATCAAAAGCTTCAAAAGTTCGTAAAATTCGACATAGTTACTGAAATAATAAAATTATAATACGGTTTCAGAAAAGAACAATCATCATTTATTAATTTGCTATAGACCATATTTCATAAGAGAACAATCATCATTTATTAATAAATAAATATTGTTATCTAATAAAGTGAATTACTACCAATAAATACCGAATCAATAGAGCCATAAACAACACAGTATGAAAAATCAGATTACACGAAAGTCTATCTGCTATAGACCCATCATTAACATGATTCGATGAAAGGATAAAGCATTCGATAAGATTTTCATCAAGCCAATGATCCAATAATTCCACTTTTGATAACAAACTCATGTTATATTTTTTTAATTTCTCAAAAATGTTACCAAACTAATTTAATAGCTTTACATATAAAAAAACTCAATCGTTCAATAAAATAATAACATGTGATTAGAGAGATCTATGAAACAAATATTATGCAGACTATACGGTGAACCAATAAAATATCGATAAACAGATAAAGCAAAATAAGTAAATAATAAACAATAACGCATGAAATACAAACCATGCCGATCCAATACAAAGACATATATTGGCCATCAATATCTAGCGAAAGCAAATATAAGAACTATGAACCAATCATAAAGCAAGTGACGGTAGTAGAATTAATCAGATTGAAATAAGTAAAACATTAAAACATGGATCTTATAATAACGAAACATGAAATTACGATTAAAGCATAGGTCAATCAAACCATGATTCGATTAAAGCAAAACTTATCTCGATTAAAAATTGATCGGAGATTAAAGACACGTCGTTAGAAAACGGAGACACCGTCCGTTAGGGGTTTCATCAGAAATTTTGATTTGTTTAGAAGCCTAGGGTTTTACTCGTTGTGAATAAAATACTAGATTTAGTCAACATATTAAATTACATCGCTTAGCACGAGGCCCATACGTACATAGATGCACGAAGCCCATAAATACAGAGAAGAACGAGGCCCATATGTACAATTTAAGTGGGCCTAACTAGTTGTCTTTCAAATTCGCTAACGAGGCCGATACCACGAACTTGACTGGTATGCTTTAACTCACGCGCACTCAACAGCGCGTGATTTGCACTCCTCAAATCTCAGATCACATACAGGCTCTGTTTAATTTTCTCCTCTGATGGGGAGAGAAGAAAGAGATTTAAATCCGATCATATTGTGAAGAGAGAGCGAGAGAGCGAGAGAGCGAAGTAAAGAGAAGAGAGAAAATGTCCGGTGTGGCTGTTGTTCATGCGAGTTCATGGGGCGCTGCTCTGGTGAGGATTTCTCCGTACACTTTCTCCGCCATCGGAATCGCCATCTCCATCGGCGTCTCCGTTCTCGGCGCTGCCTGGTAAATCCTTTCTTCTTCCTCTTTTCTCCCGATTTTTCGATCCTCGAAGCATCGCCTTCACGGAGCTATTTGCTCTCTCTCTCTCTGTCTCTGGTTTAGGGGAATTTACATCACGGGAAGTAGTTTGATCGGTGCCGCCATTGAAGCTCCTCGTATCACTTCGAAGAATCTCATCAGGTATCTCTTACGATTCAAGGCTTCAAACTCCTCTACTCTTCCTCAATTTCAGGAAACTGTGCAGATTAGATTGTAGAATAACGAATTGAAGAAAGAAAGGTTGACTTAGGATTCTTTTAAAATTGGCTTTATGATTTGGCTCTCACATAGTCTCGCTTACAATATGAATTTTGTAATTATACAAGAAAATTGAGTTTTGATTTTAGATGCTAGAACGATTCAAGGCTTCAAACTTCTCTACTCGTCTTCAATTTCAGGAAATTTTGTAAATTAGATTGTAGTACAGCGAATTGAAGAAAGATTGGTTAGACTTAGGATCCGTTATGATGATGATAAATCACATTTTGGCTCTCATATAGTTTCGTTTACAGTATGAATTTTGTAATTATACAAGAAAATTGACTTGTGTTTTTAGATGCTAGAACTATGTAATGAACAAGTTTTGTTTTCAGTGTAATCTTTTGTGAAGCCGTAGCTATATATGGTGTTATTGTTGCAATCATACTACAAACAAAGCTGGAGAGTGTGCCATCATCGAAGATGTACGATGCTGAGTCCTTAAGAGCTGGATATGCAATCTTTGCTTCTGGAATCATTGTTGGATTCGCAAACCTTGTATGCGGGTCTGTTTCCTTCTCTTCTTCTTCATCCTCTCTTCTGAAACTTGCAGGGTTTAGTGACTTTGGAAATCTCATCGTTTATGGAGGATTTTGGTTTTGGCAGGTTATGTGTAGGAATCATCGGAAGCAGTTGCGCATTGTCCGATGCTCAGAACTCGACGCTCTTTGTGAAGATTCTTGTGATTGAGATCTTTGGAAGCGCTCTCGGGTTATTTGGAGTTATCGTCGGGATCATTATGTCAGCACAAGCTACATGGCCAACGAAGTAGATACATAAACTGGTAACTTATGAACTTGTACTCAAATACTTTTTATGAATCTGTGTTTCAAATCCTGGAAGAATTACACATCTTTGTTTATCTTCTTCGCTGTTATGATCGTATACCGCTGCTTGTGTAGAAGAGAAACCATGTGTGTGGCTTTGAATCCCTATTTTTTTTTTTTTTGGTAATGTTCAAACTTGGGAATAAGTCACTTGGAGAAATCTCTTCATGTTTGTATTCTTTTTGGTTTCTCTTATGACCAAATATAAGAGTTTGTATATGTTTTTGTTGTGTTCATCATTGAATGAAGCCAAATTCTAAAGCCGCCATTGTTTCGAACGTTAATTTTCTGTCTTTGCGTTTATACATTAGTTTCTGTAAAATAGTGTTGCGATTATGATTCTCAAATTTTGTTTGCTTAGGATAGTAAAAGTTATGGGATCATATGAATTTTTTTACAATGGCTCTGTTCGGGACGGTGTCTCCACCACTATACGGCAACAAAATATAAACATTAACGGAAACAAAAAAGAACAGTGGTCGAAATAAATGGTGTCGCTGCAGCGACTACTTTCACCGGTGTTTCTGGTGTCGCTGCGACTACTTTCACGGTGTTTCTCTTTCATCGGTGGTGTCGCTGGTTTTGCCTTCTACCATTGTGGCCGACGAATAAAGTAGTTGCTGGTGTCTCCGAAAGTATCATGAAAATAAGGTGTCGCTAGCGACAGTTCAAAGAACAGGGCCACACTATATGAATATGAAAGTATCCAACAAAGCTTGATTCCATCAACATACAACTTACATTCTTTAGCTACTACTATGTTCGTTTTTGTTTATAAAAACAGGTTTCCTACACAGCAACATCTAGCTCTAATCGCGTATACTATTAACGTAAACTTACAAGACTGTGTCCCAACATTTACACATATGATCAAACCGAATCGAACCGAACAAACCGATAATCCGAAAAAGAGATGAAGCTCAGGCTGTCGAATCAGTAAGCCATACCACCTGAAAACACATCTCCGTCATGAAGCAAGCTCTCTGTCAACCAATAACCATCCCATGAACCGCCTATCCGCTGCCATTTCACAGAAACGAATTCATATTTTAATAATCATCACCATCACTAAAAACTTTTATGATCTCTAATAGTAACATAGGAATCGAACCTGGAACATTGTGAATTCGAATATCTCTTCTTCCTCGGGTCGATTTCCTTGAATCCAAATCCTCTGCTTGAAACGATTCTGCATATACCAGTTTAAAGAAGAGATATCATGAGACAACAAGGGAAGCTCTATAATGATTGTAACATCTTCAAAACAAAAACGATGATACCTCCTCAACGAACAAACTGCTTAAGATTTCTCTGTCCTTATGACCAAGCAACACACGGTAAGACGAGTGATGAAAAATACGCCTAAACCTTTCAAACTGCACCAACCAGTGAATGAGAGAAACATTAAGCTAGTAGCTATGGAACAAAATGATCATCAAAGTGTTGAAAAGTAACCTGTCCTAGATCAAAGAAAGGACCGAAATAGGTGGATCTCTCAAACGGGTCGAATATTAACATTTTAACTTGTTACAAACATAACACCTAATTTTTGTGGGTAACTGAATTCATTAGTTGGTATGACTCTTACGTTTTTGTTTCTTCCATTCTCTTAAATTTCTCCTACACTTAAATCTAGAGAGGTTACACAGAGTTTTGTTCATCAATTTTTTTTTTTTTAAAAAGGTTAATCCAAGAGTTCTGTACCGAAACAAATATGTCTTTTCATTAGAAAATATTAATTTTTCTTCCAAGTGAGAATCGAATTAAAGAATTCAAAGACACACAATCTTTAAAGGACTTGAGAATTAGCCACTTATTCACTTGGTGCTCTTAATTCAACTTTTCCACCTATTTCATTTCAAAAATAAAATACAGCTATATATGTATTTTTTTTGGTCAGAAATCACTAATAGAATTTTAATTTTGAAAATTTGAAATATATATGGTCATCTTTTTCACAATTTTATCCTTTTCTTTCTTAAACTCACGATTTATCCGTTAAAATCGTTGTAGTATATCTGATAAATTAAGTCAACCGAAATTAATCGTCTACTAATCACACCAGCTAGTACATCCAAAATTAATTAACATAGCTTAACTAACAAGAATAACAGAATTTATTGCATTCATCTTCTTTCTCTTTTTCGGGGTGAGTGGTAGAAACACCAGACACGTTTGTCAAGGAAAATAGAAAAACGCTAAAAAGGAAAAAAAAAAAAAAAAAAACAGATAACAAAAGGCACTCTTATTTCTGGATTCAAACCCTTTCTGTGTTTTCTTAAGATCAAACATATAAATTTGCGTTTGAAGTTTTTTCTGATGATTAGATTTTGCTCGTAGAAGACGGAAACATCTGATATTGGTTTTGGTCTACAGCTGCAATTTCGAAACTTTAATTCCCAATTTTGATTTTGAAAGAACACCAAAAAACAAACCAACCCTACCAAATACATTATACCCACACAAGATTCAAGCTTTTTAAAACCTTGATCGCCGGTCAGTATCTTCTTCTGGATTTTTCGATTGCTCATCATAGGTTTTTTAAGCTGAAATTGTGTATTTTATTTGTATAACGAGATAACGATCGAGCCTTGCGCAGCCATTGAGAGGCTTGAGGTTAGCAGACAAGGAAGGAGATGATGGAAGCACGAGGGACCAAAACGACATCGTTTGTTTGCTTTCGGTGAGTGTGTTTCAGAAGAAAGGTCAAAAAAAAATTTGAGGTTTCTTATGAGCTTTCTTTGTTTTCCTCTCGCCGGCCGTCGTCTTTCACTTTTTAATCTGTACCGTCCGATTCGACGGCGACGAGAGATCCAGAAACAATTAGAGAAAGAGGCTAAACCGAACTATATTTGGATTTCAAACCGAATTATAAATAAATGATATTTTCTCTATAATCTCGTGCATTTATACATTTTTAAACCATTTTCGGTGAATTAAACTTTATATTAATCTATCTTTTAAATTATTTATGTTTATATATATATCTAGCTATTAAAATAACTAGATAAATATCCGCGCTACGCTGCGAGCTATTTTTTATTAATTTTGTTCTTTTCACAATTTATCCGATCCTCGCTATTATGAAGTTAGTTTTTAAACGGTAGTTTATGAGATTTAGTGACAACGGAGCGCATGAATTCATCGAGCTGATTCCCATCCCGCCAAAAACATAATTTGTGATATTAACCTTACTATTTGTCATAAGCTCCCATCCCTCCAAGCTGATACATAGATTCATCACTCAAATGACATCCCACTTTTGGTTAACAACTAAAAAAGACATCCTACTTTCATCATAGTTTCGTATCTTCCAACCTTAAAAAGTGATTGCTCTTCCCTCTAGTAATCCATTGATAAGCATCAAACTGATTCAATAGAGATATATGACTAAGAACAATGCACAATTGCACTTGTGTTTCAAATTTGGCTCATGGAAGCCACCATGTCCCTCGACGATAGACCTGAAATAGTTTGCCATTATTGGTACTCAAAATGATTTCTTATTAAAAAAAAAAATTAAACTGAAAAGTTTGATAATTATACAGCCACATTTTAGATTCTATTAAGCAAGTTTAAGAGATGACCTCAAGCAAATTAGTAAGCAAAACATCGTAGGTGTCTCATCCACAAAATTCATCTCATGCTTTAAATGAGCAACTTATAACACTGAATAAAATACTATTCAGAAAAGAAAAAAAATTTGGAGAACAAATGATTTTTTTGCCTAAAGACTTTTTTATTTACTCTTCATAAATATTCATTTCATTCACATACTCAAAAAAAAAAAGTTTTAAACGTATTCTAAGATAAATGACGTTTAGACAAACAAAAACCGATAAATGATGTACTCTAAGAGCATTTTGCTTCTCAAATGCAAGTTCATCCTAATATCTAAGGATTAGAAATATATACGCACTTGAGCATTTAAGCATTGAAAATTTAATTTTGTAGGAGCTATAATTTCACTATGAATATCATGATTCACTAACATACTAACATCTTAGAAAGATAGAGCCATAATAGTTGCTTGAAAGTCGATGACCAAACCAGACATAAGAAAATCAATTGATTGTTTTAATGAAAGCAACCCATATATATATACCTTATATGATCATCAACAAAATTGCCTATTTTCCCATGTTCCTGCGTAAGGGTATTTTGCCATGTACTCTTTTCCCCTCGCATTATTCACAACCTTTATCAAACTCAAAATCAAATAAAGTATATATAATAAATTACATAGAATCAAAGTATACAAATTTGCCGTGTATCCAGAGTTGACCTTATTGAAATCATGATGGCCAGATATTCTTACAAGCCACTGAATAGAGTCTCATCTAGAACAACATTCTTTGTAGCATATTTTTCAACAGCTTCTTCGAAATCACCAAATGTTTCCTGAGCAGTCTGCGCCAACCCGTAGCAGAGTCTCTAATTTCAAGGCATGCTTTACCTTTGAAGATTGTCTCAATCTGTCAATGGACACAAATTTTATGAGACTGTAGGGCCACCTAGATGTTATCCACCATTTTACAATGTAGCACAAAAACCAACTGGTTATCAAATAATCCCACACTTTATGTAGTCCTAGATAGCTGAAACGACAGAATTTTTTTCCATTTAACAGAAGACTTTTCAGTTAATGTCTGGCAACTTGATGACATTAGAGCAACAATGAGTAAAAGATTACCTCTGTATGAAACTCCTGCATTATCTCATACATGTCTAAGAGTACAAACAACTTTTCTGGAGATCTCTTGCTTCTGGCTATAGCATCCCCAAAGCTAAGTAGCATTGAGACACTGCTCACTGTAACTTCTGCAAAACACTGATCACTAAGCGAATTGAAGCCTCCGAATATCTGGTCACGTACTTGCCTTTCTCCAGCAAAGAGTAATTTAACCTGTTGAAAAATATCTTGCGTTCTAACAGCAATGCGCATAAAATGAATCCAATTTCCAATTTTGGCCTCCAAAACTTCCCACTGCATCCTCTGAACATCCTCTTTGCTAAGTTTTTCAACTCCCAATTTCTTCCAAGACAAGAGAACGTGTTTCTCTGAACAAAACACAAAAGATTGAACAGAAGGAGATTTAAAACAATGTCAAGAGTGCACGATGTTCACATCACAGCTAAAAATATTTGGTTCTCCTTATAGAAACACGGAGATATCAAAGCCCACAAATATGTCCTAGGTGATTCTGATTGTAGTTTCATATTTTAACATTATACAAATCTGCCTGAGAACCAGAGCACCACTTTATGATGGTGAGGACCGAGAGATAGCCAAACAAACTGTTGAGGAATATCATCTCGGGAATGAATTGGAACCTGTAAACCCTCAAAATTAGAAGTCTTGCGATCTTTCAATTTGATAAATCATGCTCGAATCTAAACAAAACCAAACTAAAACCGAACTATTGTAAGAACAAAATATTATTTTTAAGCCTAACCTAACAAAATTGCCGAACACTAATAGTTCAAATAGACAACAAAAGCACCACCAGCTTGTTGTTGTGTTCTAACATATTGGTAGCTTCTATTCCCATGCTGAATATTCAAAAGAGACCTATGCAGTACCTCAAGCAATCGTCAAGCTTGTCGTTGTGTTATCAGCCCCAAGATTTGCACTCTATAGAGTTGACAATCACTTCTGGCGCTGTTGTTGACGGCTCCTGCCATTGGTCTCCGTCGCTTTCGGCCTCGCTTTACCGAATGGACGGATTGGGCATTCCGTATTTCACCTCCAATTCCTCCTGCAACCTCTCTGTTCGTCCTCATGGCTCCAACACCATGCCTCACCAAAACATCGATTTGATGAAAGTCGTGAAGAAAGTCACAGATCTAAATCCTCCGGTGGTTTAGGTTTGCAGCTTCCTCTTATCAGATCTAAATCCTTGATGTTCTAAAGAATCGGCTTCAGTGTCTTCAATCGGCTTTTGATTTCGCGATCCAGACGCATGGCTATGATTCTCATTCCCAAGTGTTTTATCAAGTTGAGGCAACACAGCGTTGTTTAAGAGAGGGGAAGAAGGCATAGAGGATGGAGATTAACGGCCGATGATCTGGCATGACATGTAAAAACGAAATGTTTCTACTGGCTGTTTAAGTTTTTTATTTATTGACATGTTAAGAACCGTTTAAAATGCTGATGTGTCAGCTTGTAGGAGAGACATTCCAAAATTATAGTGTTGATTATAACACATCTATTGATTCAAAAAACTCAAAATCAATTCTTTCACAATTTCACACAACATTATCATAATCTTCTTTCTTAAATACTCAACCAAATTTTTCACTTGTTCAATAAAAATTGGCAGAGATTCTAAATTACTAACCAAATAATTAGGTAAATAAATGAATTCCATATCAACCATCTATTCCGTAGTTTTCTCAAACCATCATCTTTACTTCTTTAAAAGTATAATCGATTCCAAAGTAAGTAATCTACCACTTTTTTCTTAATCATCAATAAATCTCCATTCGTTATTGCCAAAGGATCTACAAACACCGCATGTCACATAAAATTCCAGCATATTTATATGTGATACACAAAAAATTCAATAAATTCTCCCAAAGAATTCGCACATATCATTTGTGGTAAAACAAAAAACAAATTTGATAAACTCACCATAACATGTCTGAAATAAATCTAATATTTTGTAGTTTAAATCATTAATTTTTGCAGAGATGTGAAAAAATCAGAAACATAAAGTATAGTGAAGAAGACGACGTGGAGAAAAAAACACATAAAATCGTGTTTCTCTTAATTCCAAAATTCACAGAAGATACGTTCTAAACCTCACAAAACTTTTAGATTAGGCAGAATGTGCATTCTAAGTAGTTGCGGAACATACGTACAAGGCGAACGAAAATCTAAAAATTGTGTCAATCCCATGAAAAAACGAGAGGTGATCGGGTGTCCACTAATATTTCCATCATATCACACTACTATAAATCCCAGCTTGACTGCTTGAGTGTGGCTTGCGAGTTGTGTTAAACAAAATTATATTTTCTTTTGGGTTTAAATAAGACAAAAAAAAAATGAATGAGAGTTGCGTGGGAATCAAGGATCTCTTGCAAGAAGGAGAAAATCACCATCTCTGATAAGAGTGATGTCGTCAATTTCGGCTCCTTCTCTTGTAAGTACTTTAGCTGGGACGAAACCCATCTTTTTTTCACCAATTTCCAATAGCTCCTCCAACGAATTCGGCAACAATACCACTTTTCCACCAATTTCACCGTTTTCCGGCGAACTAATCGTGACTCTCGCCGGATAAAAAGCACCTTCTCCTCCTGGCACTGCTGGGCTTCTTGTAGTTTCTCCTCCATCATCACCTTTACAAAAACGGAAATGAAACCAAGTTTTTGAGTTTCGCCATACAATAACAAACATAAACAGAACAATGCATGTAATGATCTGTATAACAATTAAAAGAAGGCATAAAGGCCAATTTCTTTCAAAATTAAAGAAATAAACCCAATACTTTTAGACTAGTAATGATCTCTGAATTTAGGGCTTAGGATTTCAAGGTTTGGGTTTATTATATAGGGTAAAGTTTTAGACATATTTTGTATAAAGTATGACCTATTTTCTTAAGAATCTAAATGGCTCTTGTGATATGAAATTTCGGAAAATATGGTTACGTGACGAGAAAGCAACCAGTATTAGAGATCAAATGGATGAGAGCTGAGGCGATTTACCGGTATTTGCAGCTGAAATGAATCCAAAGAGCGAGTTTCTGAAGTTACTGAGTTTCCTTCTCTGCGAAACCACAAGCTGGCCTCCTTCTTGAACAAGAGGTATCTCTCCTGAATGTGGCAGTGTAGGCTCACTGCTATACTTCATCAATGGCTTTCCAGTAACAACAGGAAACTCAGGTGTTCCAGGGACACATTTCGGTTTCTTCTCAACGGGCCTGTGATTATGAAACAAGGTCTTGATGTCTTCGTGGCCTTGATGCTCTGCAAGACCTCGAGGAGTCCAACCGTAAGAATCTGGCATGTCCAAATCAGCACCTTTGTCTAATAAGAACTTCACAATCTCCAAATGTCCTTCTGAGACTGCTCTGTGTAAAGCTGTGGTTCCGTTTCCGTCAGGGAGTGTGACGTCGCCGCCGTATTTGATGATGTCTTTAAGTGCTTCTAAGCTGTTCTTCTCCACGGCTAAGCACGAGAAATAGCTCACTGAGTCAGCGCTTAATCTTGCCCCGTTTTCTGCAAGGAGCTTCGCAATTTCTCCATGTCTCCCTATGATTGCTTCCCACAAGGGCACATTACCTTCTGAATCTGTAAACAATGAATGAGCCAATTTACTTTCAATCGAACTACATGTTACCTAGTGTGACATTTTTTTTACTACTTACCTCTAATGTTAGGATCTGCGCCGTGTTCGAGAAGTAAAACGATGCAATAATGGCTTCCTTTTGATGCTGCTATATGCTGAGATATACAGAGAAACATAGAGAGTAAGCGATTTTGGATTTGGCACTAAAAGGAGAACGGCGAGGAATTTTGAGGGCTTACCAGCGCGGTTCGCCCGTTCTTATCCATTTCTTTAGGGCTCGAGCCTCGTCTAAGTAACTGGTGCAGCAACAAATCATCTCCTCTGGCTGCAGCAAAACATAAGCTGAGAGGTAAATCCATTTTCCCTTGAGCCAACATGTGTTCTGTATCAGCCAAAATGCCTTTCATCACTGGATCTTCCGAGTCTTTTAAATGCTGCATGAACAAGAACATATCTTTTATGGAACAAAATGTTTGACCCTCAAGAACAAGAAGACGAGAAAATTCGATCTAACAAAGAAAAAGAAAGAGAAAATGCATACATACCTGAAGAAGATTATTCATGATAATTGCTCCATCTCCTACGTTTGCTTGAACAAGATTCAAGAGTGTGGTACGGTTCAGACGAAGCAACTGACTCAATCGCTTGGTTCGAACAGTAAACAGTTGCGGTCTGTAACATAGTACCCCAACTTCACCAAAGACATTTCCTCTCTGTGTTTCATTAACTACCTGTAAAGAACACACAATTTAATAACCATTGCCGAATATGTTTCAGTTTCCCAATTGCAACAGATCTTAAAAAGAAGAACGCAATCAGATTTTGAAAAGACTTTAAGCTAGACTTGCCTGCTCCACTCCATTTACGCGAGCCATTATTTCCTGCCGGATAGAGGATTGTGTAAGGAACAATACAAGAAGTCGATGAATACGTTATCTTGTGAAACAAGAAAGCGTTCTATATATATATCACTTACAACAGCTCCTGTCACCAATATGTAAAAGTCTGTTGGTGCTTCATTCTGCAAAATCACATCTTCTTTGGGAGGAAAATACTCTGCCTTCATCTCGGTGACCTACAACC
>JAHZTW010000006.1:22085590-22121163 GCA_020283515.1 Alliaria petiolata
TAATCGAACTGAATCGATTGAACCGCGCTAGGCGAGCATACGATTAACAATGACTCAACTTCCCGGATGAAGAGTCTAAGTTAGTGTCGTGCATTGTGCTTTGATAGCCAAGTTTCCAATCGATACATTTGCAAATTTACAACGAATGAATATTTTAGCGATCGGGAATTTAGCTTAGAATGTCATAATGGCGATCTGGTGAGAAGCATCAAAATTGTATTTTCACAATCCTTGTTTAAGTCGTTTTCGATTTCTATCTTTACCTTATCGAATACTTCTCATTTTTCGAATATGTGGTTGTCATGGTAAAATTTTCGTTCTTTGTTGACATGTGTTACTTAATTTTTGTACTTTATGGTATATGAATTAGTGGTTTCACTATTCTGATTTTTTCTTTACCAGTAATATAACATGCATGATCCGAGTTTGAATTTGGATGATGATGACCCATAAACGAGAATAGCAAAAA
This sequence comes from Alliaria petiolata, assembly GCA_020283515.1. Taxonomy (NCBI): domain Eukaryota; kingdom Viridiplantae; phylum Streptophyta; class Magnoliopsida; order Brassicales; family Brassicaceae; genus Alliaria; species Alliaria petiolata. Next base: position 22,086,060 of record JAHZTW010000006.1, read on the forward strand.
TTTCTAAATTATATGTTATGATTTTATAAATACTTACTTTTCTGAAGCCAATACAAAGTAAATAATGGATAAGACCTAGATAATAATCGTTTATGCTTCGCTTTCTTTGCTACAAAACCAAGAAAAAAATAAAAACATGTATCGGATGGAAAACCAAAAAAAAAATTTAAGTAATTTACATATATAACATGTTTTTTTTGAAACGTACATATGTAGCATGTTGCCAAAGCATTATAGGAAAAGCACACACAGTATTATTCGAAAAAAAACAAAATATATTAAGTCGATGGTTACGTCAAGTCGTCAAAGATTATGTATGTTGTCAACATATATTTTTGTTTGTAACGGCATATCATTTTTAGGGATATATACTTGATTGTAATTATACATTTATAAAAACCCTTCGCAAAAAAAAATTACACATTTATACTGTATGTGAACGTAACTAACGTTTATAATACATAAATATTCTTTAATTTCTAAATATGAGTCGGTTACAATAAAAACAATGGTTCACGAAATATGTTTGATGTATATATAATATGAAGTTGACTCTTTAGATCATAATGTTGAAATTGATTAAATACACGTATGAGTATGACCGTCATCAACACGGTTCGGGTGACGCGCAAAGAAAGACTGACGCGAACTATTCTTTCGCATTTTACAATCTTGTTATGGATGCTCCTAATGCTAATCAGTAATTACGAAATATCAGGAAACTATATCTTGCCAAATCCCTTTGGCCTTTTTAAAAAAAAAAAAAAAAAAAAATAATTAGATACATTTTGTAGGAGCCAAAAATAGTTACAACGGTTTTGGTTTTGGTTCTGATTTTACATTTGTCATGCTAGAGAAATTTAAGCATAACTGAGTGCTATACTGTATTTTGAAAACAGAACGAGCAAGGATACTATTTGTCTAGCACTTGTCGTTTGTGCTGGCTACACAAAAATACAATGCATTAGCATTTTCACACTGTTTGCAGACGTACTAAACAAGAATTGCTACGGTCTCTCTTTCTCAGAAAAAATACTCGTGAATAAGCTATATATATATATATATATATATCATGTTTCAGTCCTGTTTGCGTATGTACATATTCCTCTTTTATTGTTATCACCTCATGAATGAGAAAGAGTGCTAGATGGATTTTTATTACTTTAGTATTTTTGCGTTTAAAGAGGATATTCTGGGATCTGAGAGATATGTTCCTGATACAGCGCTGTACAATGGTACAGTTGAAGGCGCCCGCTTGGAAAGATGACTCCCTCACATTGATTCTGTAATCAAATATCATCTCTTTCCTTGATTCACCCTTTTCTACTGACCATGAACTTACACTGAGAAATGCAATGGAACAGGTGCTTGACAGTGTCTGCAGTTTGAGCTATGAGAGGACTCGAGAGATATGGTGGTTTTGAGCATTTGTCGATCCGCTTTGGTAACACTTCTTTTCCTTTTTCACATATGTGTAAAGTTAACTTCTTTCTATGCTCACCAAAACTCTATGCTTCTCTTACATATGAAGCTTATGTTCGAGTACTACTTGATGGAGGTCCAACCCGGATTCCGACATCCCTTTTGATGGAAGAAGATCTCAGTATTTGAAAGTAAGTAATTGGTTTTCCTATTTTGAAGTTATGCACTATTATTATACTGGAATAATATTATCGAAACAAAGTTTCTTCTGTTCCAAATTTCGAGCTCTAGTACCTTCGTATACACTCTGCTCTATATCCAGTTAATTCTAGAAAACAGACGACATCATAAAATGCTAGAAATTAGATTCTACTCCTGTGATGTTGTGTTCTGCACTCCCTTCTGTCTTCAAAACTATGGCAGTTCACTGACCTTTGCCATGCATTCTGGTAGGAGTTCTTCATCGCTGATGGAGAAGGCCTTCCCCGTTCCCTAGCCGAACAAGAAGCAAAACAGGCGATAGAGATCCTAGACCTGTACTCTTTGGAGGTAAATATCTTTCGTTCACTTGCGATGTCAGTTTCCTTTCCCAGAAAATCAGAGACAGTAATGTTATCCCGGATTATGTCCGATCTCTGGTTGCAGAGTCAAATGCTAATGACTGCGAACGAGCTGATCAACATGGGAGTGAGTTCAGAGCAACGACGCTTGGAAGACGCACAGACACTAGTCAGAGTTCTTTGTCACAAGAAAGACCGTAACGCCTCCAAGTTCTTAAAGCGCCAGTACGAGCTTCCTATGCCATCAGATAATAATAACACCTACCCACCATGAAACTATAACAGAAAAAGGACTTCGTCTGCCTTTGACCAAGTAATAATAAATTCCATCAGGATAATAACTACAAGAAGAGCTACAATTGTCTTGAACTGAAATACCATAATTGAGAGACAGTAAACATAAATCAGAAACATTACTGTCTCTGATTTTTTCATTGGATCCATATTCCATAACCGTAAAATGGGAACCAAATTATGTATGTGTACTTGAGAGGCAAGCAGGTTTTCTTTTCCATAACTGATTTTGCAACTCGATTAAAATCTAATGATATTGGAACATTGATTCTCTACATTTTTATCTATAAGAGACTCAGCTTTCAAAATACAATGTATATACAGTACATCTATACTATTAAAAGAGAAACACACTTTGAAAATGTCCTTGATTTACTTTGGAATATTACTTCTAATGCCATTGGTGCATTTGTATTTTATGAGTTAAAAAAAATGTTTCATTAAGGGTGCTTTCGACCAACTAAGTAAAGAAAACAAGCGGATCTTTTTCTGAGTATCCATCAATAAAAATTCACCCGATTGTAGCGGTTCAAGTTATATTGTCTATATGGATCCGAACATTTTTTAAAACAGATCAAATATGCGTCCCAAAAATATATGAATCATATGATTAAAAAGATAATAACTAAGATGAAATCCCCTATATGACTCAAAACTTGCCCAATTTCATGCCGCATCGGTGCAGGGTTTTATGTCTCCGGTTTGGAAATACACAAATGAAACAGGGCTTACCTTGAACCTCAAGGAAACTCATGTTGAACTAATTCTGTAAAGTGGATATACCCAACGCCCTAACCATTTCTTCATCAGAACATGCATAAGAAACAAAATGACATTAAATGAATTAAAGCACACCATCAATAAACCAAATCGATATAAACATAACTTCACCATTACTCATATCTACATTTATTTCTAGGTTCGAATATGAAAAAAGATTTAAATTTTAGTATGATATATTCAGAATTTGCCTAAATTAGTTTAATCTTTTAGTATAGATTTAGATTTTAGTATGATATCAATCTTTTTCAAAAATCTTAATGTTCGTTATATCTAAATAACGGAGTGATTTTGAAGTTAAGATACCAAATATCAAGTTATAAAAAGATAATGGTAAGGATATTCGGTTTATTTGCACATTCAAATATAGGTTACTAAACAATCTTTTTAAAATCTCAATGTTCAAAATATCTAAATAACGAATTGTTTGAAGTTAAAATATGGAATATATGGTATATTTGGAGTTACTCCAAATCTAGCTTCAAAATATAGATAATATCTGAAAACTAAGCAAACATAAATCATTTTTATTTAATTCTCCTATAAATACTGTCCTTCCACTTACATAATTGACACATTCTCAAAGCTAATAACTAAAACCTCACGTCCTACCCGTTAAAAAAATGAGTTCTCTCATTGGTTTTACTAACATTTCCGATGTCAAACCTTTCAAAACAGGCTGGCGAGTCTGTGTTAAAGTTCTCCATTCATGGAAGCAGTACACCGCCCAATCTGGCCAAACATTGGAGTTGATTCTTGCTGATGAATCTGTAAGCAAAAAAACATGTATTGGAATTTGTGTTTTCTTTAATCATATATTACGTATAATTTACAGTACACCAACTAACTATACTAGACTCAAGTTTGCAGGGTTCTATAGAATGTATAAGCAGAAAGATAAATTACGATATCTTACTGATTTTGGACCACCAATATCAAAAGAAACAAGGAGGATCCAATAGAATGTATAAGCAGAAAGATATATGGAGATACTGCTTCCTTGCAAGAGAATAAAGATCCTAAGTTTTTCCAAGGAAGAGCAATTCTTTGTCCTACCAATGAAGATGTCAACATGATTAATGAGAATATGCTCGATAAGCTTAAGGGTTAGTTGATATTTATCTCTTGTGTTTGATTTGGGTTGGGTTTTTGTTTTAATTTATGTATTTAACCTGCCTTTTTTATTGCTTAAACCAGGTGAGGAAAAGATCTATTTAAGTGTAGACTCTTTAGACCCTTCTGATACTAACAGTATTAAAGCATCGTGATTACCTAATCACAGTCTTCGTTTGAAGATTGGTTGTCCTGTTATGTTGCTTAGAAATATTGATCCTATGGGAGGATTGATGAATGGAACTAGGTTGTAGATTACACAACTAGACTATTGATTTTATGGTAGAAGCTAAGGTCATTATAGGAGAGAAAATTGGACAGAAAGTTCTTATTCCTAGACTATTGATTACTCCATCAGAAGCCAAATTGCCATTTAAAATAAGGAGAAGACAACTGCACTTAGTTGTACCTTTTGCTATTACAATCAACAAGAGCCAAGGTCAGCCGCTTTATGAAGTTGGTCTCTTTTTACCGAGACCAGTTTGTTTACATGGACAGCTTTATGTTGCCATATCTAGAGTGGCATCGAAAAAAGGTTAAAGATTTTGATTGTTGATAAAGAAATAAAACCTCAAAGAAAGACCATGAATGTTGTTTTTAAAGAGGTTTTCCTAACCCTCTTTAAAAACTTTAACTAATTAGTAACTCATGATTGTAGTTACTAAATAGTTAATAAGCAACTCAATATTAACTAATGAGTCATTTGGAAAATAATTTTTTCCATAATTTTTTCCTTTAGTTTTTGTTAGATCGAGGCCTTTAAGTACTTCTTATTTATCGTACTACTATTTTTCAACATTTATGTTATTTCATGTATATGTGATTTCAGAGATGCATTGGTATAAAGTATGTAATAAACGTTAAAAAACTTCCTAATAACAACAAACAATGAAATCTAAAGTCGATGATCGATATTTAGATTTTAGAGATTACCCCGAACAAGAGATGTCTGTGGATGATCGACTTGCATTTTGCAGAACTTCAGAAGACCACTGCTATAGTTTTGAGTCTGTAATAATAAGAAAAATCTTAATTATCTCAACATCATAAAATACATATCAGACTCATATAAGATATAAGTTTAACTCACCAATATAGAATGTTTCTATAGAAAAATTGCATCTTCTTCGGATTATGATTATGTAGCTTCGAGACAGATATGTAACTACTGCAATAATGGTATGAAAAGTAAAAAATCAATTAAATTGTATTTTCTGTAAAAAGTTGATTTCAACAGGTATTTATCGAAGAAAACTCATCTTGATCACTGAAGTTCTCAAATCTCCATGTAGTATCCTCCAACCAGACGAACACACTGTAATGTAAGCATAAAAACATATGAGTGGTTAATTTGGTTTTTGCTTATCAAAATTGATTTGTACAGATTCTAAACCATAGATTCTAATTGCATGTCTACTCAAAAGGAAACAATTATTTTTGTTTCAAATATTAATAATCTTGACAGAATCTGATAAATCTAAAACTATGAAACAGAATTTTCTTACCCGGGTTGCTCAACTCTGTCCCTAATCGCCATGGTTGGGAGTCTTCGGACTAATCGGCGTGAGGATTTTGTAATTCAGGTCATCGATTGTAAAATTAAACCTTTTACATAAACTTCTTGAAACGAGATCATAATGATTGACCGTATTTTGAGATAGAGAGAGAGAGACAAAATGAATCGCGAAATCAAGAAATCAGATTTGGAAAGTATCGATACTTTACCAAATTCAGAAAAAGGGGTGTATTCAGTTTGTCCACTTCTCTGACTGGGCCTAATTATTACACATATAATATCAATTTGGATTTCAAGTCCATTCATAGCGTCTAAATTTTTTAACGAATCAGATTATGGACTGGTCCAATATGTTTTTGAGAATTAAACCCCGCGCATGGCGCGGATCCAACATCTTGTTAATTATGTTATAAAAGATACTGAAAAATTTATTGGAAATTAATGTTTTATTTTTGGAAATTTTAAAATTGAACAAAACTAAAAAAGTTAATTTATTTTTATAAAAAGTTAACATAAATATTATCCCTTCTACTAAGAGATAATATCAATTTTAGTGGTATTAATATAAAATTATATATTTTACATAATATTTTGTTATAACAAAATATATTTGTTCTCATTATTTTATATACGTATTAAAAGAAAAAAAACTAATTTAAAGAAAAAAATTAAAAGAGAAAAGTTGGAAACTTGATCAACTATGAAAGTATATTGTAACGTGAGGAAAGAATAAAAAAGAAAATAAAGTACGTATAGGAAAAAAAAAATACAAAAAATCAAAAATAAAAGCAAAAAAATGGCTTGCATGTGTTTTCACTTTTGAACACTGGTTGACAAGAGTATTAATTAATGGATCAATAAAATAAACTGGGCTAGATTCCTTTTTTGTCAATGTATTTGCACATAGAATTTATAACATTTTGGGTGCAAATGGTAACATGTAAATTTTGCTGAATGTGTAATCTGACTGAATTTTTATGTACTTTTTTGGAGAATCTTGCCGAATAACTATAAATCCAAATGGTAACCGAGGAATCTAGCTGAATAACTGAAAATATTTATAAGCTAACTGGTCTATAAAGTTACGAAATAAATAAATTATATTGGCAAGAGTTTAAAATTTCTACTCCAGTGTTTACTTATCATGTTATAAATTTCAATTTAATATTTATAAATTTATAAGTACTCTATTTTTAAAATAACAAAAAAATATTTATTTAAAATTAACAGTTATTTTCGAGTCCTTAAGATTCTTTAACTATTAACTGATTTGCGTGAGACAGTCATCGGAAAACACTCTTCTATCGTGTTTTGGGAATATCACATTTATTTTTAGTAGATTTTTTCATGTAAAAAAATATCTTAAATAAAAAGCTTAAAATCAATAGATTTGGTCTTATATTAGTAGGAGTTGAAATTCTTATATAAAACTTAGATCCCAACAAAGTTTAAAAAATACATGAATCATTAACTTTACGTGGATGGATTTTATTTTAAAGTAAAAGAATTACGGAATTACTGAAAAAAATATTTTAAAATAATTCAGAAATATGAATTAAGTTAATAAATATGTGACAAAATAAAGTTGTTTTAATATATTATTAATATATTAAATAACATAAAAGTTTAAAAAAAAATCAAGAACTGAAATAACAATAAGCGAACCGAGAATCGAATGGTATCCAAAATATAATTATATACCTAAAAATATTAGTTATATTAAAACTTATCATAAAATAAATACACTTACCATAATATATTGTAATTATAAATCGAATATATTAATTATGTTTAGATCAAAATAACTAAAATACCCAAATATCTATAGTTATGTTAGTCAAAATAAATAAATTGTAAGCAAAGTTTAACCAAATACCGAAATACTCAAAAATCTAAAATTTGTTTTGGGCATTTTGCATAAGTTTCGGATAATTCGAGTATCTGAAACCGATATGAACCCAGACGGAACCAAACTAAATCCGACCTAAACAAATATCCGAATAAGTTTTATATCTTAATACCGAAATATTCGAAACCCAAAAGAAACCAATCCGAATTCCAACGAATATCAGAATAATTTTATATTTTTTGTTTATACATAGAAATATAATACACATATAAAATAAAAAATATATCATTTTTTGAAATATATTAACACATCAACATTTTTTATATATTTTCAGAAAAAGTAAAAACAGTGTTAACAAAAATAAGTGTTTTTGCATTAACTGGTAACATACATAAAAAATTCAGCAACATTTTTCTAAATTCCTCAATTAAGCATGTACGAGTTAGTGCATTTGTATGGGGAACGTGCCCACTTTTTACAATGTGGCTTCACAGGGGCGGATCTTGAACTTTTTTCTACCGGAGGCCTAATGTTATAAATAATAAAAAAAATGAGATACAATAAGATTATTATATAAATTTTTGTATCTAGTATAAGTTAAAGTAATTTTTTTCAACGGACGGGGACACTGTAGGACGGGAAACCATTTTTTCTCAAATATTTAATCAGATAAGTAATCTTAGTAAAAGAGAAAAAAACAACCGGGGGCATGTGACCCCGTACCCTTCTACATACATCCGCCCCTGTGGGTTCGCCTGCTGCCAAATAACTGAAGGGATCTAAAAAACCATCGAAGGCAATAAACAGAACACAACACAAACATCAACGCTGGCAGAGACAAAAGCAAGAACAATACTAAACCAAAAAACATAAGAGTCAATTTGGTTAATAACCAAAACAAAAACAAAAATTAACAAGTTAGAGAGATATAGGAAGAGATAGAAAGAGAAAAAGAGAATTTTGCTTAGTTTGTAGATTTTAGTTTATTTTATAGTTATTGAGCAATTTTTCTCAAAACATAAGCTACACCAAAAGGACTACAAACTTGAGATGCTCAAAGCTCAAAGAGGAGACTCTTGAACACCGACTGGGGACACGCCAAAGCGGACCTTCGTTAAACAAGATAAAAGCCACCTAGAGACAATTAACAAGACACCACCACACAAGAGAAGAAGAGAAAGTCTATTGAGAGATGTTGGGATGACTAGATCGACGTGAACATAATTTCTTATTGTTATTAGAAAAGTGAACATTTGTTAATATTCTCTTATTTCTAAATAGTTAGATTTACTATGATTAAAATGTAAAAAATTTGCTAAACAAGTTATAGACTTTGTATAAATAACCCTATTGGCTATTATAATTCTACGGTTTCTTCAAAAATCTATCATAATATCAGAGCAAAGATCCAATTCATATGAGTTTGAATTTTGTTATCTTCAGAGCATTAGCCACATAGAAAAGGCTTTATTCGATTATTTGCCGCCTACTGCTGCGGATCTATCTTTCTATCGATTTTTCTTCTTTATCTATTGGTTTTCTTATCTTCCTATTTAGGTTTTGCATTATAAAAAAAAAAAGATAAAAAGAAGAAGTTGTCGTGATTTGCTTTTTGTTCAAGAAATTTTGTTTTCACTTCTTTGATCTATGTTTAAAAAAAAAATCGAAAAGGACATGAGTCTCAATTGTGGTGTTTTGCTTCGTTCAAAATAAAGATTTGTAAAAACCTGTCTTCATGTTGTTAGTATCTGCAAGAGTCTAACCAACGCTTAATGTTGAGCTAATGATCCTTCCTATGGCAGGAGATCCAACAAATTTAGAGGAAAATTCTATAAAAATATACAACAACTAAATTTCATTTTAATACACAAACTTTTTTGATGCCTAGAAAAATACATTAACTAAATATTTTCTCCACTATAATACACCAACTTTTACATTGTACCTATTTAATTACACCGAATTTTCCGAAATGAAATACAGTAGAATCTCTATAAATTAATAATCGATAAATTAATAAACTCTATAAATTAATAAATTTATCCAGTCCCAAGTCGGGCCGGTTCAAAATATAACACAAATCGATAAGATAATAAGATAATATTTTTTTAAGAAACCTATGTAAATATATGGTCTCATTAATATCATAAATTAATAATTACCATAAAAATAATCTTATACAAATATATAACTATGATAATCTATTAAAATATGAGTATATTGTTGTTTTTATATTAAAATTGAAATATTGTTACAATTCATCTATAATTTTAAAAATAAAATTTTGAAAATATTATAAACTTTACAAAAATATTACTTTTAATTTTTTATTAATATATAATTTATTTTATTCAAAACCGATAAATTAATAAATCTATAAATTAATAAAATATCATAGTCCCAACATTATTAATTTATAGAGTTTCTACTGTATCATTACCGCATAATATCATGGTTTAGGAACCATAAACTAACCGTCGCGATTTAATATTAAACCAAATTATTTAAACCTATTAATTTTATTAAGTGTAATCATGTCAATTAGCATGAGGGGCAAAGAGATTAAAAGATTTAAATAATTCATTTAATATGTTTAAATAATTCATTTAATAGGTTTAAATAATTTGGTTTAATATTACAAACGTTTTTTCTGCTTCCATCATCTAATTAAAAAATGTGTGAAATATTTATGCTGATGTAAGCAGAGACTAAAAGATTTAAGGCTGATGTGGCAGCTTATGCATGTCTATTTCAGAAATGGGGATGAAAATCAGCAAGTAATGGTCGAAAATGGATAATTTGGATATTGAAAATTATAGAATTTATTAATTTATCGATTGCTGATTTCAAAAAAAAAAAATTTAAAATATGATTTAAGTGAAAAAATATGTAAAAAATAAAATTGTTTTAATGTATTATTAATGTGTTAAACAACATAATGCAAAAAAAAAAAATCAAGAACTGAATTAATAAGAACCAAACTGGAATCGAATTGAGAATGAAATATTTAGACTTAGCATAAAAGAAATAACTAAAATACCCAAAAATCTATAGTTATATTTGTGATGCAATCCTCAGAGGCTGAGTCTTGCTTGGGTGGATGATGGAGGTTGAAAGCTGGACTGAAGTCACTCTCTTTCAGCCGGTCGGATGGAACGTGGTGGAAGTTGTGATTAACTCGCTTAATCGGTGGGTTGACTGACTCGCTCAATCGGTGGAATGGCTGACTCACTAAGCCGTTGGAACTAGCTTTGCCTGAATCACACAAACAAATCTATTCCAAGAATCACTAAAAACAAAAGAATCACTCAATTGAATCTAAAGACAAAGTTGTTTATGCAAAGAACACTCTTTGAATAAAAAGAACAAAAGGTTTATATTTTATTAGATAAAAGTGGTGTCTTACAAATGAAACAGAAATGAGCTTATATAGGCTCAGTACACGTCCTAGGCATTAACTCTAAAGAGAGAATCAAGCAAAAATCAAAGAAAGATCAAAAAGAGAGAATAAAGGGATTTTTTGACCCATTTAATGAGAGATGAGCAAAAGGCTGAAAGAAGGGGATTTCTTGACTTGTATCTTGATATCTTGATGATGAATAATCTCCCCAAGTCTTGCTTATCTTGGTTCATGAAGAGAACTAGCCGTTGGTGAGTTATGGAGGCAAGTGTAAATGCTTCCATATATGGTAAGTAGGAGTATGACATGATCCGCCTGATCATGTGGGTGCTGGTGCATTGGAAGATGTTTCCTGACCTTCCTGGATTGTTAGATGTGTCTCCTGAATGCTTAGATGTATCTCCTGGTCGCCAAAGTTTGGTTTGCAAGTGGTTAAACTCGCCAGCTTCCAAATAAGGCAAGCAGAGCATCCTCCGGTTTAGAAGTTGAATAACTTTTAAACCGTAATTCATTTTGGCATGAATCCAATTCGCCTCGGTTCCCTGATGAGTTAAGTTTCCAGAACATCCGGTCTCGTTTCTTGATTCACCGTGGTTTGGCCGGAATGATTTAATTAGTAGTCGCTTGTCTCCATCGGGTCCAATGAACATCTGCCAACTTGTATCTTCAATATCTTCTTCATATAGACTCTTTTTTTTGTATGATTCTTCTTCTTGGTGAACCCTGGATTAGTTGAGTATGCTCTCCAAGTGTTGGTTGAGTTTGAATGTTTGATATCAACCTCCGTTTGAGCTAAACTCCACTCGCATGCCTCTTTAGCGCTCCTCAGCTTCATGTTCTCCACTTCATGACTCCTGGATCCGTGCTCCTTGGCTGATGATGACTCTAGGTTCGTATCAATTTGTCAAAAAAACAAATTTTGCAAAATTTAACCAAATAACTGAAATATCCAAAATTTTAAAATTTGTTTTGGGTATCTTACATAAATTTCAGGTAATTCGGGTATTTGAAACCAATCTGAACCCAGACAGAACAACACCAAACCCAAATTGAAAAAAAAACCTGAATAGGTGTTATACCCAAAATACTCAAAAGAAAACGATCCAAACTCCAACGGATATCCGAAGACCTAATACTATTAAGTATTATGAAAAGTTATAAAAGTATATATTTTAAAAATTTATAATATTAACAATACATTAAACAATATAAATGAAAATATAACATTCAAAACTATTAAATGCAAATACTGTAATTTTATTAAGTAATAAATAATAATATGAAATCTGATTAATTAGTGAAGTAGTTAAATAGTTTTTGGAAAAATGATGATTTTTAAAATAATATTTGAAGAGAATTTTATTTAAAATTGTAATATATATTATATTAACTTTAAAACAAAATATTAAAAACATATAAAATATTGAAAAAATAACTTATTGAATAGTATTTCACCAATTTCATTCCACATATTCAAATGGTGTATTTTAAAACTTTCAGCCAATAATATTCTACAATTCCTCATCATTCCATAATATTCATATCACCAGTTAAGGCCTCAAAAAAGAAGAAGGTTAAAGTCAGATTTTTTTTGTTTTTAAAACAAAAGGAAATTAGGTTCAATGACCATAAGAAATGGAATAATAAACGGACTAACCATATCAAAAGTGTAGCTACGATATTTTCTTCTTAAGTTATATAATACCAAAATTATCCCTATTCGAATAAAGAGAAACTAAATGTACCTCTTAGGACGATGACGTATGGAGGAGAAGTAATGAGTTACCTATTTTCTCTACCGCTAACGGAACAAACCTTTCCAACTCGCAAAATCATAGCCCTTCGAACTCCGATTCTCATTCCCAATCCCAATCCTAATTACCACCCCCGCCTCAACGATACTATCTTTCTTCACTAAGTAGAAACTGAACATCAATAATGGAGGACCACCGTCAATTTAAGCGTTGTTTCGGGGTGGGTAGCTCTACCTTCGAAATTCGCAGGATCCTTTGTTTTAATTTGTTTTGACTAGGCGGAGATTATGTCAGATTTGAATATAATGAGAGATAAAAGCACACAATCGATGTAATGTACTATAAATGTGATGTTTTATAGTATTCTATTTTGATTTACAATCAATCTATATCATTTTACAAATTTATATAGTATAGTTTGATTCTCATTTAATCCGTGTATAGGATATGTTTGTATAATTTAGAAATAATATATGATCAATAGACCAAAGAAGATGAGTCTTAACTATTTCCTCTACCGTCAACGACACAAACCTTTCCAATTCGCAAAATCATAGCCCTTCCTACTCTGATTCCCATTCCCAATCCCAATCCTAATCCTTCACCACCACCACTTCAAGGATACTATCTTTCTTCACTAAGTAGAAATTGAACATCACTGATCGAGGACCACCGTCGATTTAAGCGCCGTTTCGGGAGTGGGTAACTCTACCTTTAAAATTTGCCGGATCCTTTGTTTCAATTCGTTTTGACTCTACTATAAATGTGATGTTTATGTTAGATCTGAATATAGTGAGAGATGTAATGTACTATAAATGTGATGTTTTGTAGTATTCTATTTTGATTTACAATCACTTCTATATCATTATACAAATTTATATAGTAAAGTTTGATTCTCATTTGATTGGTCTATAAGATACGTTTGCATAATTCAGAAATAATAGTTTACGTTTAGATGTTTTTAAATTAGTAATGAATAAGTGTTAAGTTATAGAAACATTCGATGTGTAGAAATTTGCTGAATTGTGTGGGCCTTCGGCAAATATGACGTGAGTTTGTTTACATTTTTTGCCAAATAATTAGTTGTAGGGATATTTTCGTCAAAAAAATATATCGCTTAAGGTTTTTGATTAGTGTTACAGAAATCAAAAGTTACGGCAAAAGTAAAGTCATAAATTATGGCTACGCGTAAAATACGATAAATTATTGTGGAGCCCACCGTCACTATGCATGTACAGTAACTCATTTTATTTTCTATATAAAGAGATGTTTCGTTCATTGTAAAAAACATAACTTGAAAACATTCTTAAGCGTCTTTCTCGTCTCTCTCTCATCAGTGTCTCTTATTTCTCCGGGTATAAATTTCTTGTCTTTATTAATATTTATCTATACGATAAATCATATAGTCATTATTATAACACGTTATCAGCACGATCACTCTACGATTCACCTAAATATATATTTATAATATAGCAGGCGATATATCGCATATTTAATTATTTATTATATTTAAAGTGGTTGTTTAACGCACCACTATTTTCTTAATATTACTGTGGGCGGTTTGTCGCCTCGTTAATATTATTATCTTTATATCATGGATGCTAAAAGCACCATAATTATTTATACTGTTAATATTTGACTGGACGGCTGAGCCGCCTTATTCTGGATGGCTGAGCCACCGTATAATTTATTTACTAATTCATGTGGATGATTCTGTCACCATAATTTATTATTCGCATTATTCTGGACGGCTGAGCCACCGTATAATTTATTATTTTCTGTTTAAATGTGGATGATTCCGTCACCACAATATTACCGTTAAATATATGTTTAATTATGTCTATTATTTAAAAAATTCGGATTGATTTTTATTTTTATCATCCAACGGTAACAAAGAAAAATTTCATAAATTTTACCTTTTCAAACGGCTACTCAACGGCTAGTTAATAGTATTTTTCATCTATAAATACTCATATATTTCATTCATTCATCTCATCTTTCCGCAAAATCTTCTACAAACAAAATCTTTCGTTTTCAAAAAAAAAAAAAAATGTTTCTTCTATTTTTAATTTTTGTATTCGGTTATATCTGCGCTACCTTTTATAATTTACTCTTTGGAGAATTTTCTCCAGAAGAATCTGTAATGATTTTTATTTTAATGTTTTATACATCGGTATTTCTTGTAATCTCGTTATTCATCCATGTAGCCCGCATGTTCTAAATTCAATAATATCATCATTCTAATTATATTATTTATTTTATTTTAGAAAATCAAATGGCAAACATTGAGAAGCTTAAGTTCCCAGCTCTCATGATAACTGGAGCAAACTACATAGCATGGGTTACAAATGTGGAGCTTTATCTAGAAATGAAAAAATTATCCGACACGATAAAAGAAGGAAACAAATCGCCTGCCCCAGACAAGGCAGAAGCAATAATCTTCCTGAGGAAGCATTTAGATGAAAATGTGACGCATGACTATGCACACATAAAAAACCCAGCAGAATTGTGGCGAGCTCTGAAAGAAAGGTTTGACAACCAGAAGGATGTCAACCTCCCTCACGCTCTAGAAGAGTGGAAAAATTTGAGGTTTCAAGATTTCGAGAAAGTGGAGGAATACAATTCCGCTATCCTGAGGATAGTCTCACAATTAAAATATTGTGGTAAACCAGTCACTGAAGCAGAAATGCTTGAGAAGACTTACCTCACTTTCCACAAAGAGCACCTTGTCCTACAACAGATATACAGGAAATGCGGATACACAAGGTTTTCTGAGTTAATTGTGACACTCATGCTCGCTGAGAAAAATAATCAGCTTCTCATAAGAAACCACAACTCACGACCCACAGGAGCCAAAGCATTCCCAGAAGTGAATGCAATGGATGTGGAAAATCCACGAAAGAGTCAATTCTATCGAGGTCGTGGTCGTCGATTTAATCGCGGACGAGGGAGAAGTTACAACTCAAGAGGGAGGGGATCAAACAAATGGGTTAGATCTGAGCAGAATTCCAAAGGAAAGGAAACCCAAGTAACTACCACCCAGAAGCGTGAGGAAGTATGTTACAGATGTGGATGTAAAGGACATTGGTCCCGAACATGCCGAACCCCTCCACATCTTTGTAAGTTGTACCAAGAGGCCACAAAGGGCAAAGGAAAAGAAGTGAACCTCACGGAACATCTCGAGGGTACATCGTACCTCGAGTCTCCCGACTTTGCGAATGATTTCGACAATGTCGACTGAAATGCTTGTAGTGAGACTACTGAATAGTCTCCAGTAATGCCATGTATAATTATTACATTTTCAGTTTTAAAATGAATAATGTTGCTTTTAAACAATATAATGTATAATTATTGTGTGTTTCTTTCATATGAATAAAACTTGTTTTGGATTTATTAATGTTTATGTTAATTACAGAGATGGATAACAACACGAATGGAACAATTTCCAAGAAAAGGATTCGAGAAACTTGTATACCAGATAGTGGAACGACGCACACTATTCTGAGACAAAAGAGATTTTTCTCTAGTTTGAAACCGGCAAATATAATTGTCAATACAATCTCGGGTCCTGCAGACTTGATTGAAGGAACTGGTAAAGCAAACTTTACGTTGCCTAATGGGACAAAATTTTCCATAAATAACGCTTTGTATTCTCCAAGTTCTAAAAGGAATTTGTTGAGTTTCAAAGACATATATCTTCAAGGATATGATACTCAGTCTGAAACTGAGGATGGAAAGAAGTACTTGTACGTAACTTCTAATACTTCAGGCAAAAAGATTATTTTGGAAAAATTCCCAGAACTCCCTTCGGGTTTGCATCATACGTATATAGATGCAATAGAATCACATCTCGTAGTCAAAAGAAATCTAGATGATTTCATACTATGGCATGATCGCCTCGGTCACCCAGGCACTTCGATGATGCGAAAAATCATAGAGAGCTCACATGGTCATTCACTGAAAATCCAGGAGATTTATCAGGGGAATAAAAAGACATGTGCTGCATGTTCTCTCGGAAAATTGATCATCAGGCCATCGCCAACCAAAATTGATAAAGAATCACCAAAGTTCCTTGAACGAATTCAAGGAGATATTTGTGGACCAATACATCCACCATGTGGACCATTCCATTATTTTATGGTATTAATTGACGCATCCAGTAGATGGTCACATGTTTGTCTATTGTCATCTCGAAATGTAGCATTTGCGAGATTTCTAACTCAGATAATCAAACTGCGAGCTCAGTTTTCTGATTATCCCATTAAGAAAGTTAGATTGGACAACGCTGGTGAATTCACATCCCAAGCATTCAATGATTATTGTATGGTAACGGGAATTGAAGTTGAACATTCTGTAGCTCATGTTCATACGCAAAATGGTTTGGCTGAATCATTAATTAAGCGTTTGCAATTGATTGCAAGACCATTGATCATGAGATCAAAACTTCCAACCTCTGTATGGGGACATGCCATTTTGCATGCAGAAGCACTTATTCGGATAAGGCCAAGTGCATATCATAAGTATTCCCCACTACAGTTAGCATTTGGCCGGGAGCCCAATATATCTCATCTAAGAATTTTTGGTTGTGCGGTATATGTGCCCGTAGCACCACCACAACGCACAAAGATGGGACCACAAAGAAGGTTAGGAATATATATTGGTTGTGATTCTCCTTCAATTATACGATATCTAGAACCACAGACTGGTGACGTCTTTACGGCACGATTTGCCGATTGCCATTTTGATGAAAATATATTCCCGGTTCTAGGGGGAGAAAATAAAGAAATGGGAAAGGATATAAAATGGAGTGTACCAACATTATTACACCTTGATCCTCCCACTAAACAGTCTGAACTAGAAGTTCGACGAATTATGCATTTGCAGAGTATAGCAAATCAACTACCAGATGCATTTGCAGATACGAAAACGGTAACTAAATCTCATATACCGGCTGTAAATGCTCCTGCTCGAATTGAAATACCACAAGAACGTGGAGAAGCAGATGATACACGCGAGTCTAGAACACGTCTGAAGCGTGGTAGACCAATCGGTTCTAAGAATAAAAATTCTAGAAAGCAAGAGCAAACTAAAATGCAAAGCATACCCAAAATAACCGAAAATATTTTGGAGGAAACAAGTCATGAAAATAATGACAATATAGAGCATCATGATCCTGAAGTAAATCATGAGATCTCTATCAATTACATCCATAATGGAAAGATATGGAATCGAATTGAAATGGATGATGTTGATGACGTTTTCTCATACCTTGTTTCTAAAGAAATAAATGAGGAAAACGAAGATCCAGAACCTAAGTCCATGTATGAATGCCAAAAGAGGCATGATTGGTTAAAGTGGAAGGATGCTATACAAGTCGAGCTTGACTCGCTTAATAAACGAGATGTATTCGGACCTATTGTGCTCACACCTGTAGATGTGAGACCGGTTGGATACAAATGGGTTTTCGTTCGTAAACGAAATGAGAAAAATGAGATTATGAGATACAAAGCTCGCCTTGTTGCCCAAGGTTTTTCTCAGAGACCTGGAATAGATTATGAGGAAACATATTCTCCTGTTATGGATGCAATCACGTTTAGATTCCTGATGAGTCTAACAGCTATTGAAAATCTAGAAATGCGTCTTATGGATGTTGTTACGGCATATTTATATGGATCATTAGATAGTGATATCTATATGAGAATCCCTGATGGATTCACATTGCCAGCAGCATTGAGTTCCAAACCCAAAGAGTTATGTGCAATAAAATTGCAAAGATCATTATATGGGCTAAAGCAATCTGGACGTATGTGGTACAATCGTCTCAGTGAGCATTTAACAAAAGAAGGATATGTGAACAATCCTATATGCCCATGTGTTTTCATCAAGAAAACAATATCCGGATTTGTAATAATCGCGGTATATGTTGATGATCTAAATATTATCGGAACTCACGAGGAAATACAAAAGGCATCAAATTATCTAAAAGGAGAATTTGAGATGAAAGATCTCGGACAGACAAAGTATTGTCTTGGCCTACAAATTGAACATTCTCAAAATGGTATATTTGTGCACCAATCCACGTATACCAAAAGAGTGTTAAAACGCTTTAATATGGATAAAGCAACTCCTCTAAGTACTCCTATGGTCGTTAGATCACTTCAGGTTGAAAATGATCCATTCCGACCACATGAAAAAAATGAAGAGATACTTGGTCCTGAAGTACCGTATCTAAGTGCAATTGGAGCCCTTATGTACCTTTCAAATTGTACGCGACCTGATATATCATTTGCCGTTAATCTTCTGGCAAGATTCAGTTCGTCCCCTACACGAAGACATTGGAATGGGATTAAACATGTCTTTCGTTACCTTCAAGGGACCACTGATTTAGGTTTGTTTTATCCTAAAAACTCAAACGGTCAAATGATTGGTTTTGCAGATGCAGGATATTTATCAGACCCACATAAAGCCCGATCTCAAACAGGATACGTTTTCACGATCGGAGGCACTGCTATATCTTGGCGTTCTCAAAAACAGACGCTTGTGGCCACCTCTTCAAATCATGCTGAGATTATTGCACTGCATGAAGCAAGTAGAGAATGTGTATGGCTAAGATCAATAAGCCAACACATCCGATCAAGCAGCGGGATTCACATAAATACGGAGCCAACTATCTTATATGAAGACAACGCTGCATGTGTTGCCCAAACGAAGGAAGGTTATATCAAAAGCGATAGGACCAAACATATCCCTCCGAAGTTCTTTTCATACACTCAAGAACTCGAGAAGAATAAGGAAATTGAAGTAAGATATGTTCGATCATGTGACAATGCAGCCGACCTCTTCACAAAATCATTACCCACCACTATGTTCAGGAAACATGTCCATAACATTGGAATGCGTCGTCAACAAGAGCCATGAAATGACTCCTTGCACAATCGAGGGGGAGCTTGCGTGGTTGTACTCTTTTTACCTGTCTATGGTTTTTCCCACTGGGTTTTCTTAGAAAGGTTTTTAACGAGGCAACAAAGACGTTAAACAACAGACGATAATGACGCTGGTCTCCAAGGGGGAGTGTTACAGAAATCAAAAGTTACGGCAAAATCAAAGTCATAAATTATGGCTACGCGTAAAACGTGATAAATAATTGTGGAGTCCACCGTCACTATGCATGCACAGTAACTCATTTTATTTTCTATATAAAGAGATGTTTCGTTCATTGTAAAAAACACAACTTGAAAACATTCTTAAGCGTCTTTCTCGTCTCTCTCTCATCAGTGTCTCTTATTTCTCCGGGTATAAATTTCTTGTCTTTATTAATATTTATCTATACGATAAATTATATAGTCATTATTATAACAATTAGTTTATATATTATTCAAACGTAATGGTTAGGCAATATGGTTATTTGGCAAATTAACCCTAAAACAAACCTTCATTATGAAGAAAAAAAATGGTTGTGAGAAATTTTAGAAGTAGTTTTATGATTTTTTTAAAAACTTTAAAACCATTAAAGTGTGATTGGATAAAATATGATTTTTAAAAGTTTTTAAAGTGGCGATAAAAAAAATTCTTTAAAGTTAGGGTCAATTTGTTGAATAATTATAAAAAAAAAAAAAATCAAATTGTTAGTGAGAGATAGAGAGAGGTAAAAAGAGAAATTGGTTAGATTTTAATTATTGTTTTTTAATGGTTATTGCGTATAATTTCCCTTAAAGTTATTAAAGAGAAAACAAAAAAAGCCTATCGTACGATGCCGTTTAACCTTGATATATTTTCAAGGTAACTAAAGACGGAGACGAAACATCATCAATCACATTCCGATTTTTGGGATTGAGAAGGAGGAGCTCGTTGCGCTATCTCTCGGTGTTTGAAAAAATGTCGTCGTTTCTCAAATCCTTCATTGACCCAAGCAAGAACTTCCTCGCTCGGATGCACATGAGAGCGATTTCGACTCGCCTTCGAAGATACGGTCAGATCTCATCTCTCTCTCGAAAAACCCTAGCTTCTGTATCCGTACCTGAATCCGATTTTCTGGTGCTAATTCGCAAATCGGGTTTGGTTGTTCTGATTCTGTTTCGTATGAATCAGGTCTCAGGTACGATGATCTGTACGATCAGTATTACAGTATCGACATTAAAGAGGCGATGAACAGGCTTCCCAGAGAGGTCGTTGATGCTCGTAACCAGCGTCTCAAGCGCGCCATGGATCTATCCATGAAGCACGAGTACCTCCCCAAGGATCTTCAGGTACTTCTTTTTCAAATCAGGAAATTACATTTTGAAGCGAATGGTTTTGGAATGAGAGACCAAGAATCAATATGAGATTTTGTATGGTTGTTTTACTGGGAACTGAGGAAATCTATAAGAGTCAGAGGATCATCACTAGCTATTTGGATTGAAAGATCTCGCATTGAAACTGTTTACTCAATTTAACCGATTTGGTGTTGTTGTGTTCCTCATAATGTGGATGTTACTTGTGTGAATCAGAGTAATTTATGTAATGAAACTGTACAACATGCTTTGTTTGTTGCATACATTTCGTAACTTTGCTCTTCTTTAGCTCATCGGGAGATTCAGATTGATAAAAATTGAGAACCTTATATATTCCTTTAGTAGAAATTGAGAACCTTACATTTTGAAGCGTAAGGTTTTTGAATGAGAGACCAAGAATCAAGTTAGTTGACCGACGAAATTGAGTTTGTATATGGAATCAATTTGAGATTTTTTTGTGTTTTTGTTTTGCTGTGAACTGAGAAAATCTATACACGAATCAGAGGATCACTAGCTATTTGGATTGAAGAGATGACATTGAAACTGTTTTCTTGGTTTATCGATTTTATGTTGTTGATCTTACTTGGTGTGAATCAGAGGAAATTATGTAATGACATTGTGCTACATGCTTTGTTTCTTGCATACATTTGGCAACTTTGCTCCTCTCTAGCTCATCAAGAGATTCAAATTGATAGATGTGAAGAACCTTAGTTTCTTTTGTTAAATGCTGATTTCATGTACACTTTTTCAATTGATGTCAGCACAATGGGTTTGTTCGCTTTCGAAAAAATGCAAATGTAAGCATTCTTATTTGAGATCTTGATTTCTATTTGCAGGCTGTGCAGACGCCATTCCGAGGCTATCTTCAGGAGATGCTGGCTCTAGTAAGTCTCTTTTAGATAACAATAATGCTTAGATCTTTTTGGAGTTTAAACTGAGCTTAACCATCATTCTGTCTTGAGCATTGCAGGTTGAGAAGGAAAGATTGGAACGAGAGGCCTTGGGAGCTCTGCCTCTTTACCAGCGCACGCTTCCTTAAGCATAATTTTCGGTTTTCTTGCGAATGGAAGTTGCTTTTTAAGCACGAATCTCCAAATTGGTATTTTGGTAATCATTTCTTGAAACAAAATCTACTATGGTATTTACAAATCCTATTGGTTAACTTTGTTTTGGATACATGTTTGCATTTGTTGGCCTGAATAAAAATCATCTGAACCCAAATGACTTTCTCTGCTACTGTTTTTGTGTTTTGGTTTTTCTCTCACTCTTTAAGTTTCTTAGTATAAACTATAGAGTAAGCAAGTAAAAATAAAAGCAATAGTCATGGATTCATGTCACATGAAGATCGTATAATATGGCAGATATATCCTCAAAAGCATGCGCTTATGACCCTTAAAAAAATCCTTTCTTGAATGATACATTTTAACAAAGCGGCTTCTTCTTCTTCCTTTTCGTCTATCCAAGTTTTTAGCTAAAACAAAAGGCATAAGTTGAAGTTGCCAAGTGAGCAGCATACCTTAACTTGATAAGTTTTGGTGTAGACTTTGATGGCTTGTGCTAGGCCTGGGGTATAAAAACCGGATCCGACTCGAATCGGAACCGACCTAAATAACCGAATGAATCTTATATTTCTATATCCGAAAATCCGGAATCGAACCGGAAACCGAAACGGGAGCCGAATGGATATGCGGAATATCCAAATATAATAAGATATTCAAAAATATTTGTTGTATTTACACTTTAAATAATTTAAATACTCAAAATTGCAATTATAAACCAAATATATTAGTTATGTTTAGATTAAATAACTAAAATATTCAAAATATTTGAAAATTTTTAGTTATATTTATCAAATTTAAAGTATTTTAAATAAATTTTAGATAATTTGGATGTCCGGAACTGATCCGGATCCGAACCGAACCGAACCGAACCGAAACAAAAAAGCAAAATACCTGAAAAGGTTCTATTCTCTAGAATCGAACTGAACCCAAACAGGTACCCGAATGCCCAAGCCTTGTGCAATTCCAACAAAGAATTTGCACAATACACATACCACAAACTAACAAGCACCACACTAACAAGTTTTGGTGTTTTTGCGCTCATGGTGGTTAGAAGAGAAGTCTTGAGAGAGTCTGCCCTTGCAATCTATATTGGCAACACATTTCCTGAAAGAGCACATACTACTTATCAAAGTATTCCACACAACCAGACTGTTTAGGGCACTTGATAGTTAATTTGATCATGTGCTAGGAACCGTTGTGGCTTGGAACAGAGCTGATCCAACAACATCTGAAAGAGATCAGTTGTGTATTAGCCAAAAAAGGAAAAACACACCACAACTTCAGTTATGTATTTGATGAAGAAGGATCATAGCGTTTTGAACCATTCAGTAAACCCAATACATCAAAGTAAGATCTCTAGAAGGAAACAAGCAATGATGCCCAATGCAGGGAAAGTTCAATGATCCACAACTAATGATGCCTATCTTTTAGTTCTCAGTTGGTATAACTATGAAATGGAACATTGTCTATTAACTGATTGGTCAGAATTCAAGACAATGTTTGCACGCTTCGCAGGGTCAGTACGAAAATTCACCGGGGAAACGAGTATTTGGGATTCAATAGATGGGTTCATATCGACTTATGTTCAAGAATTTAATGAATTAGCAACTTAGGTTCGGCTTGAGAAAGAAAGTTTGGAAGACAGTGTTTTTTCAAAGGTTTGAAACCAGAGATGCAGAAAGTTATTCGAGTGCTAACACACCAAATCGGGGTTGTGATAATGATGGAAAAACAAGTGAATTCTGCAAAACTATGAAAGGGCTTAGTCTGCTTTGGATTACATGACACTAATACAAGCGATGGTAGTAATACAAGGTTGTGATGTAGAAATTGTGAAAGAAGAGTTATGGACAACATTCTCTAACAAGAAATTTATGTCAAAAGCTTGGAGCCAAATACTATATAGGGTCCCTTCTGAAGTGATTGAGTGAATTAGACATGCTTCAAGAACAATACTATTTTGAGATTGTAATTATGTTTCAAAAAGTCAATAAAGTGTGTTGTTGCCTTAATTATCATAGGTTTCTACAAGTGCTAATCTTTTTTTTTTCCAGGGTTATCATCCTTACATTTATTTCATAGAATTATCATAGGTTTCTACAAGTCCTAATCTTTTTTTTCCAGGGTTATGATTTAAGCAAACTTCGTCGAATCGAGTTTTGCCCATTATAACAATTTTAACAAGAATCGATATCGAAAATGACCCTTTTTCAATCTACATGGGCCATGGCCATATTCTTGAGGACCAAGTAAAAAGTATTCTTTGGTGAGTAATGAGTATATCTTAACAAAGTTGAATACCAAAATCGAAACCGTACCGGAAACTGATTTATTCAATTAAATAAATACACTAAATAAATAGTATCTTTGATTATATTCCTTACTAATAACAAAAGAAAACTCTTAACAAAAGAGTCTTGTAACCCTTTTCAACAAAATAAGTATATATTATTTAGTACTTTGCTTGGGGGATTTTAAAAACGTATATAGAATAGAAATACTTTGAGTCAACTATTTTCTTATTCTAATCTTTATCATTTGTAATTGGAATAATGATAATCCACATGTGTAAATGATTTACAGTAAATCTATGCATATGATCTCTTTTAGCCACCTATATATATAATAATAAGGTGTGAGTCATAGATTCAACAAAATACAAATTAAATCACTCTTCAAATCTGTTACGTACAGCCTCAACCTCTTTCCTACGAGCCATGGATTCCCTCGACCACTCTTCTCCTGTATCTCCTCCTCATACAATTTTCGTATGCCCTAAGGTACGATTTTCAGATCAAATGGATCCATATACCTATTTTCGTTTCTTTTCTATAAAAAAAGAGGATGATTCGTCTTTAAAAGAACTATCTCACCGTCTTCTCCACATAAAATCAAAAATCCCTTGCGGCGTTTGCAAGCTAGAAACACTCACTGACACCGATTTTTGGTGCGTAACATGTGATTTAAACTATCACAGAGAATGTGTTGAATCTCCACCTCAGATCAAAGTCCTTTATCACCCTAAACATCCTCTCCAACATCATCTTCCATATTGGTTGTTGGAAGATGGTGTTGAAGCATCTTCTCCAGAAAACAACAGCATTTACAATAAGTGTAGTTGTTGTGGAGAAGACATTAAAGGTTTCTATTACTCTTGTTCTATATGTGATTTTAATTTGCATCCTCTTTGTGCAATAAAATCGAACACCCTCCTCATAAACAACCCAAAAAGACATGACCACACCCTCAACTACTTTCCTAGAAAAAACTCTCTAACTTGTGATCTTTGTGCACTGAGTGATGACAAGCTAATCATCTACATTTGTTACCAATGTGATTTCGTCGTTCACAAGTCATGCATCTACTTACCAACCACAATCAGAATACCCCGTCACGACCACCGTCTCTCTTTCACTCTGTGTCATTCCGTATCTAATAAAGATTCGTCTTGTGGGGTTTGTCGCAAAAGAGTTGATGCGGACTATGGGAAATACTCTTGTGTGAAAGGTTGCAATTATGTTGTTCATTCTAAATGTGCAACACGAAGAGATTTGTGGGACGGGAAAGAACTGGAAGGAGAACCAGAAATTGAATTAGAAAATATTAAGATGTTCGAAGATATAGGTGATGGTATCATAAAACATTCCAGTCATCCAAATCATCCCATGATACTTGAAAAGAAGGAGAATGTTATAGTGGACAACGAAAAATGGTGTCAAGCATGCATCCTTCCTATCTATGAGGGTGGCATCTATAATTGCATTAAATGTGATTTTACTCTCCACGAGGTATGTGCACATCTTCCAGGCAGAATATGGCATCAAATGCATGCCCACCCGCTTACTCTTGAGGTGGATGATAAATTTGGTTGGCTCGATTGCACAGCTTGCGAAAACGTGTATTATGGTTTTTCATACGAGTGTGATGAAGAATTTTGTCCTGGTTTCAATTCAGATGTACGATGTGCTTTGGTTTCAGAGCCTTTCGTTAAAGAATTGCATCCACATCCCTTATTCTTAACATTTGTACTAGGCAAACTCAGGAAGTGTGCCTTGTGTGGACAAACAAAGAGACATTTAACTTGTATCATATGTGAGTTTGTTTTATGTTTGAGTTGTGCCACTTTACCATATAAGGTGATGTACAGATTTGATGAACATTTACTCATGATCTACTACAATCCACATGATTGTCGTATCGTCAACCTCTTGTGTGAGATATGCGAAAATGAAATACGTACAATTGGCTTTTATACGTGCGATGTGTGCAGCGTCAACGTTCATGAGAGTTGCCTATTCGGGAAAGATCCATTTATGAGTCAGGGTGAAGGTTGTGAAATTAACGTAGTACCGTTCCTTGTAATTCCCAATACCCGTCTCAGTCGACCAATTTGCACTGAGTGTGAAAGCTATTGCCCTAACAGAATAGCTTTCGAATCATTTTTTGGAATGCTATTTTGTTCCAGGGAGTGTATACATGACTTCGGAAAAGAACGGTATGAAATGCAATTTTTAATAGTAATTAGTAGTCTCATGCTTATACACAACGATGCGAATCTAAGTAATTATATTTGCTTCATGATTGGAACAGATTGCAGGAACTGGATCAACAATATTGGAGGAGGGAGGAGGCTAAAGACAAAAATTCTTGGCCTTCAGAATATATGGACGAGAGGTAGAATGGCAAATATTCAAAGATGGAGGAGGAGATATTGGTCATGAGTTTCATTAAGGAAAAAGAGAGATGTTTCGACTTACAAAGGCCGATCCTTAATATATTTAGTGTAATAATACTGATGTAAATAAATAAATTTGTGTTGTGTTGTGTTGTGATTGTTATCAAAGAATGTAAGAAAGTTTATCTCAAGTTTATATCGGGTTTTTAAGTTTGAGTTCCCAAGAAGAAGAAATTGAATTTTCTCTTAGATCATTTAACAATATTTTCTTGAAACGCAAGAAACAGAAGTCTCTAGGCTAAGCCTAATTGTTTACATGTTTTCAGTATCTCGTTTCTTGATAAGTTATTTATTACATAAATTCTTAATTTCATAGGTGTGCAAAATGAAACCACAGAATACTAATGATTTGTTTTGTGTTAGTGTGTACATATATATGAGATATGATCATATGAATATGGGTGCACAAACCGAAAGCAACTGAAACAAAAAATGATTTAAAAACTACAGATTTTTTTAAAAAAAAATAATATCATTATTCAAAAGTCTTTGTTGTTATTAAAATGCAAAATATAAACTAATGACAACGTTTTCAAAAAAAAAAAAAAAAAATCAATGAAATTCAATTTAAAAATCATGAGAAATAACAATTTAACTTTTCTCCAAAACAGGACTCATCATCTTAGAGCATACTGTAACTTTTGTTAACTTAATTATCCATAAATTGCAACAAAAGAAAATTTATAAGAAGAAAACATTAAAATGTGGATTGGATTTTCCATACATACTTTCTCTTTTGCCGTTTATACAATCGTTATATGAATCATCTGGAAACCGAACACATATTGTTAATTCCGTATTGCAGGATAATATGGCCAACGCCTGAAGATAAGACTGTTATTAAGGGATCAAAAAGAACTAAGAAAAGTTACTAAATATAGCTCAGGCTCACAAGAGTCGGCATCTTGTCAGAAGAAGTTTTTTTCTTGAAAGTTTTTTTTCACTTTTTTGTAATGATACATATGAATATTAAACTTTCATACATTTGAGAATATTAAAGACATAGCCAGCCTTCTTCCACTATTTATTTGCACACAACACCACCATCATAAACACAAATTATTCACATAAAACTCTCTAGTAAAAACATATCTTCTTGTATGTCTTTCAACGACCTCTAAATAGCACTGTGATGGTGTCATACAAGAAACTAGCAAACGACAAATTAGTTCCTTGTGCTGTTACCGTTTCATTGCTTATCATAGGTACAACAGGTATCCCAAACTCAGCTGCATCAAACGACATGTATGGGATACTTCTTTTGTGTTCAAGATATTCTGTTATATCTTTCATAGTAGGTCTCTTTTTTGGGTCATGCTGTGAGCAGAGCATGCCTAGCTTCAAAAGCAGCTCAGCTTCTTCAACCCCAAAGTTTCCTGCTAGTTTAATGTCAACGCTATCCATTAAAGCACCTCTTCTCCCGCAACTAGCAACCCATTCAACCAAAATCCTCTGCTCGGGTGATCTTTCTGGTTCTACTGGTCTCCTCCCGCAAACCACTTCAAGCATGAAAACTCCGAAAGCATATACATCTGTCGACTCATTAGCCACTCCCATTGCGGCAACCTCTGGAGCCATGTATCCAATGGTTCCTACCACACGCGAGGCTTCGAGTGTCGCTCCACGATCATGGAATATAGCAAGCCCGAAATCTCCTAGTTTCCCATTTAGATTCTCATCCAAAAGAATGTTGCTCGCTTTTATATCTCTATGCAGCACAACTTGTCCCCAACCTTCATGTAGATAATGAAGGCAAGAGGATACTCCTTTTACAATATGAACTCTCTGAGACCAACTAAGATTGTTGTCATGGAACAAGTAATCCGCAAGACTTCCATTTACCATGTACTCGTAGACCAAAAGCAATTCACCTTTTCTTCTGCAGTAACCGCGAAGTTGAACCAAATTCCTATGTGCTAATCTTCCCATTGTAGCAATCTCTGCAACGTACTCTTGCATTCCTTGTTCTGCACCATGAGAGACTCTCTTAACCGCGATTTGAGTGCCGTCAAGAAGCTCTCCTCTCTAAACCTTGCCGAAACCTCCTGCTCCAAGTACCCTGTTGATAACTAGCTTTTTGTCATGATTATCAAAATCCTAAGCATAGTCATGTCATTGTAATACTTGAGGATGTCAATCCAACCTTGGGGTGAAAAGTTAATAAGAATACAAGAGATTTATGAAGCTAAGCAAAATTCGAGTTAAATGGGTGAAGAATTCTAAAATAATTACTTGCGGTTTGTAAACAGACACGAAAACTATTTTACAATCCCTACAGAAGGGTTATATAAGTACTAGATGACTCTAAAATAATAAAACAACCGATCTACTAATTTAATAAAATACAATTCTAAAATCGGATTAATTATACAGATTTGATGGTGAGTAGCAAGATGACAAGAAAAACTATTTCTAAAATTCAAACAATTACCAAATCAACAACAGATAATAGAATAAGACTCTAAGCAATTTCTAAAATAATAAAATGGTAAAAACACAATTTTATAAATTTATAAAACTATATTGTATAATTAAACTATTTATGAGAGAATTGATTAAGATGAATAAACACAAAACTAGAGGAAAAAGGTTTTTGGTTGTGAAATATTAAAAACAGATTCTAGGTTGGAAATCATGCTTAGGGAGGTTGAAGATTCGAACTTGGGTTTTAAAAACATAGATTTTAACTCTTTTAGTTGGTTCTCTAAACCTTAAGAAGCTAATTTAGATTTAACCATGATGTATGGTATAAATCCTTTCTTCACCCTTTCCTCCTAACCCATGATGTGTGGTGGAAAGAAAAGGTGAAGAACATTAAGCTTGGATCTTAAAAATTGGTTTAACTAGCTCCCTTTGCATCCATGATGTGTGGGAAAGGATGAGCTAGTCTCTTGGATTTGGTTTTAAGGAATTTCCAAAGTCTTGTTAGGATAAGGAAATCCCTAGATTAAAGAGATCTCCATGGAGAATCTCTAGACCTTAAAACCTCCAAATCCAAGAAGAGAATTAAAATTGAAGTACATGAATAAAACGAACCAAGATTTTAGTTTCCAACCTCCTTAATCATCCCAACCCCAAATCTTAGGCGGTTTACTCACAAATCATGTTCTTATCTCTTTTAAACTTAAGTTTAGAGTTAAGGAACATGACCAATGAGGATTTTAAGAAAGATTGAAATTTAATTAAATACTTGTGGAAGATAATAAAATACAAGGAATTTCAAAAGATCTAAATAAAAACTAAGAAGAAAGATTTGACTTTAGAATAATTTAAACACTTGCTATCTATAAAATAAGAGTTTTTAACAAAAGATTTAAACAAGAATTAAGAAGAAAGACTTGACTTTGGAATATCTTAAATATGAAATATCTTAATATAAAATACGAATTTTTAAGGAACTAAATAAGAAGAACTATCAAATTCAAGAACAAGGGAAAGCTTACAAGAACACTTAAGAAGACTTTGAAAGAGAGAATATAAAGACTTGATTGTTTACTTGATGAAAAACGGAATGAATATTACAAACACATAAACACCCCTTATATAGAGTTTTAAATATGGCTCTTGGCCTTAAAAGAGGGGTTAAGGGGCAAGAGACAAGGGGCAAAAGACAAGGGGCCTATCTAATCCCACTTACTTAAAGCATAAAAACTTTTATGACTCAGCTTCCTTTAAGTCCGCGTGGTTGGGTCGATCGGTCACTCGATCGGCCTTGGATCGAGTTGTTTGGTCGATTGTCTAGTCGATCACCCTTTGATCGACACATTTTGCTCGATCGTCCAGTCGATCACACCTTGATCGACCATTTTGCTCGATCTTCCTCTCGATCTTTCCTTAGATCGACAGGCCTTAGTCGATCTACCAGTCGATCTCGGGTCCTTTTCTTTTGTCCGAGTTTTCTTTTTGATTCCTGCCAACTCTTATGCTCTTCTTTCATCTTCTTGTTAATGCTCATCATCCATCACAGCTCCAAGTACTCAAAACAGCCTGAAAAAGATGCAAATATGCAAGAAACCATGCAAATGCTAATGCAAAGTGCTCTAGGACTTAAAATGGTACAAATGATGCAAAATAGTCTATTATGAATGATGTATGCATGAAAAACCTATTCTAAATGCAAGCTAAATATGCGAAATATATGAGTATATCAACTCCCCCAAACTTGCCTTTTGCTTGCCCTCAAGCAAACAAAATCCAAGCTAGGAAGAGATGATCAAAAAAATGGGGGCTCAAATCCGAAAAGTGTTTTTCAAATGTATCAATTCAAAGGTCCTTGTTCTCAGTTCTAGGATGCAGTATACAAGCATTTACTCAAAAGGACTTAGCCATAATCATCACAAATTGAAATTCAAATCATGACTTGTTTATTCCAAGCAATCCAAGTATCAAAACTTTTAACATTCATTAGGATTTCCAAACCGTGAATCACACTTGTTCTTTTTGAAACCGAATACATTTGGCAAGGTTTAAGGTTATGAGATAAAAATTATCTCATTTAAATGGGTACTCCAAGCAATGGTTTCTCTCAAAAAAAATGTTTGAACTTTTACATAATGCTAAAGGTAAAAGGCAATGCATGCATACATGACTAGACTCACATCTACCCAAGTATACTAACAATGATCCTAATCCCTCTCTCATTCATTTTTATAATTTCCAAGCTCACTCACCCTCTAGAAACTACCCAAATCAACAAGGCTATTCACGCCAAGCTTAAACCCACAAAAACTTCATCAAATATTTTCTTTTCTTAGGGAAACTTCTTAAACTTTGCTTAAGGCTAGTGGTATAATCAAAAATATTAGCTCTTTTTCTTTTCTTTTCATAATTTCCTAAAAATATTTCTTTTATGCACTTGGCCTCTAGGGCTCTTTTTCTTTGCTTGAGCTTTATCATAAATCAAGATCAACCACTAGAAAGGTGTATCCCTTTTTCATCTTTTTCCTTAACACCTTCTCATTCTCAAACCCGTGATCTCCCAATTCCCAAACAAGCCTAAAAACTAGCTTCAAAATGCAAAGCTAGCAATATGAGAGCCTAAACATGTCGTCCAAAATCTAACACTTTATGCCAAGTTCAAACAGAAAATAAGGCCTCACAATTTGCAATCACACACGAAATTTGGCTTGAAATAAGGCAAGGGTCAAGGTGTGGTATTCTATTTAGGCTTACAAAGAGTGGTGAAGTGAATAAGAAAGCCTAAATATTTTTTTGTAATCCATGTATTCTTTTTCAAAAAGCACAAGCATGATAATTAGATGTTCATTTTAAGGTTCCGATTTTTAAGAATTGATTCAATTCATGCTTTTTTCAACTTTAGGCCAAGAAAATTAAATCAAAAGATCCAAGCATGGTTAGAACTTAATTTCAAAGTTGTATAAGGCATCAAAGAACTACTAACTAGGGCCTTGAACCAATACATGAGCTTAAAACACTTTTAAAGGAAATTTTTCATCATTGCCCCCTTATGCAAATGAGTGATGCAATCTATATGATAAAAATCTAGAATCAATCCTACAATATTTGATAATGGAAATGTAAGCTATATGATTTTTTTTTTCGAAATTTTTATGAATTTTTCTGATTTTTTTTTTTATATTTTTTTTTATTGCAAGAAGACTCAAAAAAGGAAAATAAGATCAAATAAAATATGTCAAAGCACAAACTCTCCTCCCCCAAACTTGAATGACACCGTCTCGGTGTTAAACAAATTCAAGAGAAGACACACAAAAATAAAAATAAAAATGCATGTTTATATACAAAGTTTGGCGTTTTTGGTACCTTGGAGCTTGTTGTGCTTAGGCCTTGTAGGCTCGGTTCTTGGTTCTACATTTCCCTTGTTCCTACTCACACACACTCAAAATAGAAAGTATAAATTTGAAACAAAAGCATATACACAAAGATAGACATGGGATTGCCTCCCAAGTGCGCTTTGGTTAAAGTCTCTTAGCTTGACTTTACCGGATTACGCCTGTTGTGGGTCTCGGAGAAGCTGTGTCGTTAGCTTGACATGGTGAGGCTTGGATCACCAGGCTCATACTCATCATAGAACCATCCCCCAAAAGTATGCATCCTTATTTCCTCAAAGGGTAATTGCCACGGATTGTCCATGCTCTCTTCATTGGTGAGGGTTAAACCGAGGTACTTGGAAAAGTGTTGTTCCATTGGGGATTGTTCTTCTTCACCCTCCATAGAGGCTTCTTCGATGGAGTTCACCTTTGTCTCCTTTATCTCCTCAAAGGGTAATTGCCACGGATTGTCAATGCTCTCTTCATTGGTGAGGGTTAAACCGAGGTACTTGGCAAAGGGATGTTCCTTTTGGGTTTCATTTTCTTCACCCTCCATGAAGGCTTTTTCAATGGAATTCGCCTTTGTCTCCTTCTTGGGAATGAGTTGCATGTTTGTTTCTGCCTTGGTGGAGAGCTCTTTCTCAACAAATGAGCTTTCTCTAGAATCCTCCATGCATTCAACAACCAAAATGTCTTCACAAGCGTCTTCAAATCTTTGCTCCAGATTTTCATCGACAATGTATCTAAGAAGAGCTGCAAGCTCTTTTTCGTCTGCTTTTTGTTGGAGTTCATCATTGGTTTGAGCTTCATCTTCTTGTTCCTCATTCCCTTGTGGGACGTCGGTGTTGATGGACTCCACATGTAGTGTTGCAGAAACTCTTGGACGTGGAGCATGAGAGGCTAGTGTGGAATTAAGCATGTCAAGGTTCTCATTAAACCTTTGTTGTTTCTCCAAAATCAGCTTCATCATGTTCATAATTTCTTCCTCCTTAGAGATTTTGTAGGAATAGGTTGCTCCTTGCTCATACTCCATGTCCCAAGATTGGTATTCCTCACCATATCCATATTGGTTCTCTTGAGCATAGCTGTCATCCATAAGTCCCTCTTGATAAGTAGATGAGCTTTCAAAAACTTGGTGGCTTGTGAGGTCCCAAGCCATCTCTCTCTTTTGATTTTCTTATAGAGCTTCAAACATTGGAAGTGTATCTGAATCCATGCTTTCTCCCTTGTGATTGTACCTTGCAAAAAGAACAAACACTTGAAAGAAAGTTAGTAACCAAATGTGAAATAAAAACTTAGACTCCACTAATCTCCAAATCTTAATACTTTCAATTTAAACCCAAGTCCCCGACAACGACGCCATTTGATAACTAGCTTTTTGTCATGATTATCAAAATCCTAAGCATAGTCATGTCATTGTAATACTTGAGGATGTCAATCCAACCTTGGGGTGAAAAGTTAATAAGAATACAAGAGATTTATGAAGCTAAGCAAAATTCGAGTTAAATGGGTGAAGAATTCTAAAATAATTACTTGCGGTTTGTAAACAGACACGAAAACTATTTTACAATCCCTACAGAAGGGTTATATAAGTACTAGATGACTCTAAAATAATAAAACAACCGATCTACTAATTTAATAAAATACAATTCTAAAATCGGATTAATTATACAGATTTGATGGTGAGTAGCAAGATGACAAGAAAAACTATTTCTAAAATTCAAACAATTACCAAATCAACAACAGATAATAGAATAAGACTCTAAGCAATTTCTAAAATAATAAAATGGTAAAAACACAATTTTATAAATTTATAAAACTATATTGTATAATTAAACTATTTATGAGAGAATTGATTAAGATGAATAAACACAAAACTAGAGGAAAAAGGTTTTTGGTTGTGAAATATTAAAAACAGATTCTAGGTTGGGAATCATGCTTTAGGAAAGTTGAAGATTCGAACTTGGGGTTTAAAAACATAAATTCTTACTCTTTTAGTTATTTCTCTAAACCTTAAGAAACCACATTAGATTTATCCATGATGTGTGGCATAAATCCTTTCTTCACCCTTTCCTCCTAACCCATGATGTTTGGTGGAAGGAAAAGGTGAAGAACATTAAGAATGGATCTTAAAAAATGGTTTAACTAGCTCCCTAAGCATCCATGATGTGTGGGAAAGGATGAGCTAGTCTCTTGGATTTGGTTTTAAGGGATTTCCTAAGTCTTGTTAGGATAAGGAAATCCCTAGATTAAAGAGATCTCGCTAGAGAGTCTCTAGACCTTAAAACCCCCAAATCCAAGAAGAGAATTAAAATGAAGTACATGATGAAAACAAACCAAGTTTTTAGTCTCCAACTTCCTTAATCATCCCAACCTTGAATCTTAGGTGGTTTACTCACAACTCATGTTCATACCTCTCTTAAACACAATTTTAGAGCTAATGAACATAAGCGGTTTTTAAAATAAAGAAAGATTTTTTATTAAATACTTGTTGAAGATAATAAAATACAAGAATTATCAAAAGATCTAAATAAAAACTAAGAAGAAAGATCTGACATTAG
>JAHZTW010000006.1:22122585-22170468 GCA_020283515.1 Alliaria petiolata
GTTGACCCGGAGAAACCGAAAAACATTTGCTCCTTGAAGATTTTGGAAAGGTCTATGGATCTTGACAAGAGAGGCAAGCTTGGTTTTGGTTTCTCGAGGGGAGCAAGAGTTACATTTAGCAATCTACGCTCTCCATCATACTCTATCCAAATACGAATTCTTTGTTTGCTCGCGAGCAACAGGCTCTTATTCAACCCTACCGTTTCATCAAAGTAACTACTATCCGCGGATTCGACAGATACTATACTGTTGATATCTATCCCTACATGGTTATCACTTTCTTCAAGTGCTTCAGAGCTTGCATTGGTGTCAAGCTCAATGGCAAGGACATGATTCTCGGTTTTGTTATCATTCGTCCTATTGAATATCCCTAGATAAGATGTTGCTGCACCATACCTTAGATCATTGGTGCTGGGAGAAACAACAAAAGCCATTCCTTGACCGTAGCTGGTACGCTCTTCTGGAACGATCGCAAAGACGAACTCAGTCGCAAAAGAAATCGACGAGTTTACGAAATTTATGGGTGATTTGTGGAAGGCATGCCCAGTGGCTCTCTTTGAGCTATTGGTGAGTTTCAGTAGGCCATCTTTAGTAGTAGTTGCCATTCCATCTAAGTAGAGATCTGCTTTCTTGAAGTCGTAATGCACAAATTGATTACCATATTGAGCTAACACCATAGAGAGCACATGGACTGAAACTAGCATCCATAAGCTTAGCAATTTTACAGCTCCAGCCATCTGGAACAACTACGAAACCTTTCTCTCTCAGACAACCCCAAGTTCTTCTTGATGTTTGGTTTTTTTTTTTGTTCCCCAGGAGAATTTTTGCTTGCAAAAAATGTCAACGCAGTTTAAAGCAGAGGAAGAGAACTATGAGTTTCCTTTCTTTTGACTTTGCGAATGACATCTGCTAAACAACTTCTTCTTGCTAGACAACTTCTTCTAGTTGAATTGGTCTTGGTCACATATCTATCTATTTTATAACGAAGAATCAAATGAAATAATTACAAAGAGTGGTGATTTGGATTGATAAAATTGAAATAAATTATTTTCAACTTGTTGGCAGCAATAAGATTTTGAATGAAAATGGTATTAAAGAATCGTGACTGTAACATCTAATTGACATAGAGTAAGCAAGTATAAAGCAAAACAGTCCAACACAAGCACAGATAATGTTTCCTTAGATGAATGATACGTATTCACAAGACTTAACTTCTTCTTCCTCCTCTCATCTTTTGAGTTCTGTTAGCTTAAGACACAAGGCAAAAGTTCGAAGTTGACAAGCGAGTTCTTAACAACTCATCGCAGCTTCTGGTGTTGATTTTTTTGGCCTGTACAATTCCAACAGAGAGTTTCCACAATACACGTGCAACAAACTATTGTACTTTGACACAACTCAATACTCTCTCAGGTATAGACACATGGAGACAAACTTTCTGTTTAGTGCACTTAATACTTACCGATCATCGACAAACTTACCCAACCAGACTGTTAATGTTTCTGTCTGTGCACAGGAGTTGATTCAACAAAACCTGAAACAGATCAGTTATGTATAGCCAAAAAGAAAAACAGCAGCACAAATTTAACTTATGTATTTGAGGAAGAAGTGGCATTGTGGTTTCCACCACTCAGTATAAAACTAAATGCCTCAGAGTAAGATCTCTCAAAGGCAGCAAGCAAGATCTGCAGGCACCCGACATGGCTACACTGTTCCTGAAAAATGCAGGGGAAGTTCAATAATCCACCATTGATGAAGGAAACACACAAATTGACTCATCTTATCAAGAAGCTTAAGCACAAGAAACTAAAGTATATATGGAATAAAAGACTCAACTTAGAGCATACAGTAACTTTTCTTAAACTTCCATTATCCAGAAATTACAACAATAAGCTGACTATAAGAAGAAAACATAACAATGAGGTTGGAGTTTCCATACATACTCTCCCTTCTGCTGTCTATTCTCTATACAATCATTATAAGAATCCTCTGGGAAGTATGGCCAAAACCTGAAGATAAGACTGTTAAGGATCAAAAAGAAAAAGAACAAATCCTGATTGATGCTAACAAAATTTACACTGTGTACCAGCAGACTTTAGATTTCTTAGCTCCATCAAATGTTCATCAGTTGATATATTCAGAGAAAGTCGAAGATCGGTTAGTGATGCTTCCTGATCCCAATTCAGTGGCCCGGAAGCGAATAACTTCCACAGCGTGCTGCGGTAAGTGTATAGTTCAGGTCTACAGGACGAGAATCTCACTGCTAATGAATGTTTCCGCGTAGCTTCCTCTCTGTATCCAAATACTTCTCTTGAAGACTCTGCATCACTACTACAAGATTCGTCGTCTTGACTAAAACCATCTAGAAAAGAAGTTGAGGCGTCACTCTCTTCTCAATAACTAATAGGGCTACAACTACCAACCGAGCATGCATCAGTATCATCATAACAACCATTAGAGACTGAGCTTCCTGTACCAACAACACATTCACTAAACCTTTTTGATCTTACCCTGACCAATTGACGGATACCGTTGTTAACCGAAGCAGCAGCACCAAACCGGTCCTCACGTCCTTCTTCCTTCATCGATCGCATCCTCTTAGGACTTACCGTGCATGACTCAGCAGACTCATACCAATCACAAGGCGAAGGTCTCTTCAACATTCTCCGAGAAGCAACACTAACCTCCTGCGGCTTTAGATCTTGGTGTACATCCGAACCAGTAAGCGTCGACGACTTCACAGAGCAAGATACCTAAGAGAAGATGATTTATACAACAGTTAGTCAATTTGTATAACATTACTTCAAAAGACACAATACCGTTAAAGAAACAAAATAAAAAAAAACTTACCTTTCCAGTTATAACCCATCTTTCATCTTGCCAAGATTGTCGAGCCCTGAGGTTAACTCTGTGAACCTTGAGCTCTGCGGCAGCGCCAAGTAACCGAACCACGTAGTGTCTTCCGGATAACTCCTCAAGAACCGTCGCGGTTTTCCAAGAAACGTTGTTATCAAGAACCTCAACCAATTCACCGGCTTCCCATCTAACTACATCAATCTGCGGAGGACACGGCCTGATTATCTTCCTCGCGACTCTCTCCTCCAAGGCCTCGTCCTTCGCGAGCCCGTACGAGTAGTATCTAACACCGTACGTGTGACCATTGCCCGATACAATCTCGGCTGTACGCCACGCACCATAAGGCGCCTCTTTGAGGCTCAAAACCTCGACTCTGGTTCCTTTTCTGAATCTCATGATACCTGCAAAAAGAAAATTCTCAAAATCTCAGTATCATAAACTCTAATTAACACGGATTTTCACAAAAGGGATCCACAAATCGAAGAACAAGGCAAACAATTGCAACTACGATTCGGAAGAATCCTTCTGGTATAGCGCAAAAGAGACAACTTTCAAGCGATTGCAGATTAAGAAGAGCGCAGAATCGATAAACCAAGTAAGAATTATCGATCGAAGAAACTTTCGTAGTGATCGTATGGTTACAGCGCAAGAGAAGAAGAAATTGAATAAGGATTTACCTTCTACAAGCCTGAAGGAGGTTCGATCACCGTATGATTTGGGAATTGCCTCTGGATTTTCTGGGGATTGTGAACAAATTATCGGACGAGTGATTTGGGGATTAGGGTTTCACGCTAATGAAAATATACATACGAAACTTGGCGTAATAAGAGGTTGACAAATTTATATACTCTTTTTATTTTATGTTACTCATACCCCCGATTGGTAAATATGTGCGATTGTAAAGCATGTGACTGTTATTTTATATATTTCTAAAACTATGATCGGTTAAAAAAAAACACTGTAGAAACATTATTTTTGTATCAAATTAGATGATAACTTGTGATTATGGGATAAAAAATATTATTATTTATTTAATTTTGTATAATTTGAAAATTAAAGCAGAATAAAATATTTTAGTTCACCAGCTTTTTTTTATATAATAAAATGTTATGTTGACAATATAGTGTGTTAATATTTTCTGATAAAAAAGACATAACTAAGTAAAATAGTAATTGAATGTGTATAATGTTAAAATAATTGGAAAGAAAAATGTAAACATAACACAACTAAATTATGAAAACAGTATCTAAAACTATTAATAATATGATTTGTAAATTAAAAGCACCAACATATGTCGTTGGAGACATTTAAAAAAAAATATCCAAAACATAAAAAAAAATTTGCAAATAAATCTACATATGAACCATATTTTGGTCCTTACCAATGCCTAAATATCATCAAAGTGTGTTTTATCGGAAGTTTGTCCATTTATAAGTTATGTATTATTAATGAGTTGTGTACATGTAAATAAACATATAATAGTAATTAGGAGTTACATATCTGAATGATTGTATTTTAGGAATGTAAAGATTAAATAGAATTTGAGAACATCCTTATAAATCAGAAATATGTGTAAAGACACATATATGATGAAATTGTTTTAATTGATTGAGTACTAATGAATGAAATTACCTAAAAATTAAAGTTAATGCTAAAAGAAATTAATGAATTTAGGATTTTAATGACTAACTAGGTGATCGGTCCGCACCCTGTGCGGACTATAAAATAGTTTATATATTAAATATATAAATAATATTATCTATTGATTTATGAGCGTTTGCATACAATGAATTATGGTGTAAGTAATGATGTTGTATGGAAAATTGATAGTTAAAAATAAATATTGTTTAAGTGTAAATTATAAAAGATTCAAATACAAGTTGATGATAGAAAATGTAAGATGAAAAACATAAAGATGATAACATTATAGTAACCAAAAAAGATAATAAAATATATAATTAATTGTTATAAAATATATTAAAAGCATAGAATTTTAGCAAGATTTTGAAACATTTTCTTGTAGACGACGTTCATTGTTTTCTTTTGCACCTTCTCTTATTTGTTTGTGATCAGAACTTTAAGTTCGGATCTAAACTTAACTTTAGATAATGTAACATATAGGTGCTCATGAGAAAAAATTGATATAGGTAGGATTGTCCTTAACTTTTATTGATGGTCATTGTGAAAGTTAAAGCTAAAAGGAATTACCTACAACGTATTTTAAAATGAAACCTTGTGTACGGTGGTAATACAACCATGGTAAAACTATTTACAGGATACAAATAGTTAAAAATAATTAAAAAATAATTGACATTTTATTAAAAGCTTAAAACATAATAGAATTTAAAATATTTTTTTTCTGTTTAACACATCACTTACTATGTGAAACATTGGAAATATATAGTAATTATTATTTAAAGATATTAATAAGACCATATATTTATGTAGGATATTTTAAAGCTTTTTTATATTATTATCTTATGAAATCTCTAGGCTTCCTTTACCATCTAATCTTATTCTATTTTCAAACAACAACAAAAGATTATATCATATTTGAATGCATTCTCATTTAAAAGCGAGAATTTGAGATTCGAAATGAAACAAAAAATAATCAGATGAAAAATAAATCATAATAAAAAAAATATGAATAAAAAATAGAAATAAAAATAAAAATAAATCTCTAGAATTTTTGTCTTCGGTTTAATGTTTAAT
The DNA here is from genome assembly GCA_020283515.1 of Alliaria petiolata. NCBI lineage: Eukaryota > Viridiplantae > Streptophyta > Magnoliopsida > Brassicales > Brassicaceae > Alliaria > Alliaria petiolata. Next base: position 22,128,151 of record JAHZTW010000006.1, read on the forward strand.
ATATTTTTCTAGTGAAAAATAAGAAGTAGTAGTCAAAAAAAAATGAAAAAGGAAAAATCTTTGTTTGAATTTATATTTTTCTTTAAAATATTTGAGAATATTATCTTACACATATTAATTGTTTTCGTATTTTTTTTTTAAATAATAAATGTGAAATAAAATACTACCATGATAGAACTATTTACAGAATACAAATGGTTAAAAATGTTTAAAAAATTAATTAACTTTTTATTGAAAGCTTAAAACAAAAATAGAATTTGGAATAAAATTTTCTCTTTAAAAAAACTTACTATGTGAGAGGAAATATATACTAAATATTATTTAAAAATATTAATGGGACGATATATTTGCATAGATTTTTTTTAAAAAACTAACAATTATAAATTCTACCCGACTGTTAAAGTTAATCATCTATTTATTATACAAAACAAAATTAAACATTACAATTAGTTTATTTTTAATAAAAATCTCATACCGGCACATAGAGCTTACATCGTTAAAGAGCCTTAAGTGTCACCAACATCGATCTAACTGCACCCTACTTCTTTCCTCACCTCTTTCTTCCTAATCTCTGCAGTTTTTTTCCCACTGTCCTTTCTCTGCGTAGATGTTATACATCGGTACATAAGAACCTGACAAATCCAGTTTCATCTCCATTGCGAGCTCAGCCACTTTTGCTCCCATTTTCACATTCCCGTGCAGCCTACAAGACCCGAGCATAGGAACCTCACTCATAAGATCCTCTGCTTCTCTAATCTCCCAACTCGTCCAAGCATATCCATATTTAAAAAAAATTGGTAACGAAGGCATTTAATATAAAAATCAATTTTCTGTGTTTAGCAATTACTATCCTTATATTGTGTTTTTCGTTTATTCATAAACTATATTTAGTTGTAATATAGATTTTAGATTTTAATTGAAAATTCAGAACGGGTGTTAATTGCAAATTGCTAATCAACTGGATTCGTTTGTACATTTTAATATACAGGATCTTTAAATCATAATATAAGTCAACCTTCTAGATTTCTTATAAATCTAGGTGATCTTTAGAAAAAAAATCGCCTAGATTTTAATTAAACATTTTTTATTTTCCTTTTGACAATACACCGTGACCAAGAGAAGGGACCACCTTTTTAATATCTTCTTCCAAGATGTATATACGTTTTCTATAAAACTTTATACATAGAGTAAAGAAAATTGAAGAATGCAAGTGAATTACCTAGTATACAGAGCCAAATCCACCTTCACCAATCTTCATCGTTGCATAGAAATTATCAGTGGCTGCTTTTATCTGTCGTAGAGTGAAAGTCCCAGTCTGAAGATCTAAACCCCTTAGACTTTAGACAAATTGAAATTAAAACGACTTTAGACTTTAGAAACAATTGAAATTAAAATGACTTTAGAAAAAATTGAAATTAAAACCCAGCTATGTGAACACATACATACATACATTCAAAAAACATCATAAGAAAACTAAAGCTTATACCTTTGTCGATAGCATCCTTGTCAGGCCTTGTTTTCCAGAGGATACCCCTGCAGGGAAGTAGCTGGTGAGGAAGAAGAGTTAGCATTAGGAGGTTGACTGGTGGTAGCAGCAGCTGCAACTTCAGGCAGGGTGACGCTTTCATCTTTGACTTTGGTCGACCTTGCCTTATCCTTTAAGCCTTGAGTACCAGGAGCAACACTCAAATACGGCATTTATCCTTGAAAGATATACAATTACAGATTCTTTTTCTTAAGTTACCAAGTAAAAGAGACACCCCATTGCCCAAATTCTAATCACGAACAACGAAAATAAATGAAGCAAAGTAGTGCTCTTTCCACCTCAAAGCTCCAATTCAACCAAGCTTGCCTTCACGTTTGTACACTTGAATCAATCAAAACACAATTTATAGGATTCATATCTATTCCAGGTAATCAACAAATCCTCACTAATGATGATAAGAGGCGACTTTAATCACAAGGGAAGAATGAAAGATAGTTCATGATCTGGTTTAAAACTCGACGAACAAAGATTATCAACCTATTCCCAAAAGTTTAACCGCAGGACCAGGCAAAAGATTTGCCCTTTAAGGATCTTAAACTTAATTTTGACATGACTGAGTACAAACTGCACACCCAAGTTACCCTCAAAGTTGATAGTTAGTTTATATCTATGGATCAAAGAGGCCAATGTGGGAAACAAGAGGAGAAAAAAAACACCTTGAGGTCGATGTTGGAGCGATTAATGAGCTAATATCATTTGACGCTGAACTTTACTCCTAGATCCTTGGCTGAACCTCTTCATCCTCGAAAATCCCTGCCAAGTTAATTGCACATGTTAACATCACTTTCACTTTTATTCAACAAAAAAATTTCAGTATAAGTTCTAGGATTGAGAAGAGTATTATTATTAGTACCAGAGAAGACAACACAACTACCATTAGTACCAGAGAAGACAACACAACTAACATTAGTACCAGAGAAGACAACACAACTAACATTCACAACTTAAGATTATATTGTTTACTACGCATTGCAAATTTCATGTACACGAGTGCTATCACCTAGAAACGTCTTCTAATCTCTATTTCAGCCTCCCTCACACACACAAAAAAGAAGATTTAAATAAAATTGAACAAGCATTACCATTGCCGCCTCTGCATATAACAGCTCTAGAGTCCCCTACATTTGCAACAAGTAAACGGTCACCAACTAAGATGGCTGTTGACGCCGTTGAACCAGCATCCCTGTTTAGACTGTTTTCTGAATTAAGAAACTCCGAGTCTGTTTGGTTGTATGCATCAGCTGAAATGAGAAGCAAGCAAATGGAAAAAATTAGTAGAGAATCAGGGTAAGAGTTAAGAAGATGATACATATACAGAAAATATGCATGCCAGAAAACGAAATAAACTCTTGATGACAATTATGGGCATCACAAACTCTGAAAGAAACACCTATGCGAGATTTGATGGTCTCGTCTAAATCAAACATCTCACAGACCAGAGAATCAGCAAATTCTCCTTATTAACCTTTGATTTCGCCAATTTTCCATCTCTCTTGACAGCTTCACCCATTAAATCAATGTGATCCACCAAATCATTCTGTGACGGCTTCACGTCAAATGCCCTACAAACAACATCCAACCACAGGTGTTAAAACCAAAAGAATGACAATAACCAGAGAGAAGAACAAAAGAGTTGAAAAGAGTCAAGTCACTTGAAAATCTTAGATAAATGCTCCAAGAGAGATTTATCCGAAGCTTCGGGATTCCTTCAAAGAAAATGAAGGGACCGCACGGTTATGAGAACAGTTCTTATCAGTTCCTCATAGCATTTCCTCGGCTTCTCAAGCTTGACCCAAATATTGTCCTTTTGAAGAACAGAAATCTCTGGACTGAAGTTGGAAAGGTCGAATCTCCAAGCCTTAAAAGGCCTATGCAGAGGCGTAAGACCATTATCAGCTGTTCCTCGCAAGTACAAACCAGCTGCATTTCCATCCACTTTCTCCTTCTCGCTCCATTGAATTGGCAGCAGCGCAAAGGACACAGGTATCTCATCGTCATCTTCAAAATAATAACCCGAGGCTGATAGAGGAACATAGTCTTCCTCTTCGTCATCGTCAACGAATGCCATCAATTCCAAATTCCCTGACCTAGAGACGTTTCAAAACAGTGGAAAAAACACAAGCGATCCCAATCATAATCAGCCCGAGAATTGTTCTCCACGGCTAGAGAAGAATCAATGCTGAACCGGAAAACGTGAAGGGGAAATTCCAAAATCACACCTTTCTCCTAAACCCTAAAGCAAATCGGAAATTTGAAATTCGAATTAGGGTTCGTCTCAGGAGACCAAGAAACATAACTGGAGACAGAAGCCCGAAACCCCAAGAAGAAGGAGAATAAGAATACAGAAGACGAAAATCCAGGAAAGTTTTTGGAAAACAAAAAAAAAACAAGTCCCGAAAGATTCGTATACAAAAAAAAAATGAGAGAAACTGTGACAAAGGAATCGAAGAACTAACGATCACGACTAAGAAGAAGAAGAAGAAGAAGAAGAGAAGCAAAACCTTTGAGAATTCTCCTCTCTTGTCTCTTCTCTCAGGATACTGACTGAATCGAATCAAAAGCGAGCAAGTATCATATTAACAAGTCCCCAATTCAATATCTTTGGCTGATCCTTGGCTGTAATCGGAGGATCTTTGGGTGATCTTAAACCAGAATTAAACGGATCGGATGATCGTTCATTAGCTTGGGCGATGTATTTGGATTTTTGGATCTTCGTCGATAGAAATTAGGGATTGAAAAAAAGAGTCGTCGCAATGAGTCGATGACGACGAAAAAAAAAAGAAAATTAGACATTTCCTTTTTTATACACCTGTTCCACGTCACATTTACAGGTCACTAAAAAATAACACTATTTTTTGTGTGAGGCTGATAACTCAGCTTTTTTTTAGAAAAGAGGTTTGTCAATTAATAGGTTTAGGATTTTCGAAATCTTTGAATATGGTAGGTTGCATTTCTCGACTTGTTACGGGACAATGAGGCAAGCTGTTACTTGTTATCAGGTAAACAATCAGATCAAACAAATTCAAAATGGATCTGCTTCCAAATTCTCAGAACATGTAGTCCAAGTTACGCTGGAAACATTCTGATTTGGTTTATCTGGGTGGTGTGTGTCTCAGGCAGTTGTGAATCATTTGGAATAACTGCTACTCATCATCCTTTTTTCCAAGGTAATATAGAAATAAACTTTTAACTATCCTATTATTACGTATAGTAGAACTTTTATAAATTAATACTCGATAGAATATTAATCATTATAAATAAATAAATATTTTCGATAACGAGTTTGACCAGTGTAAAAATTAGCAAAACTTGATAAGATAATAAAATAATATTCTTTTTGAAACTTTTATGTAAATATATGATTTCAATAATCAGATAAATTAATAATTATAAATATATGAGTAAAATCTGACTATATTATTGTCTTTTTTTCTAAAAATTGGATTCTCGCTCGAGTTCATCTCTAATCTTTTTTATTATATAATTAATTTTTGGTGTTGTTTTCTTAATTTGCATCCAAAAATTATGAAAAGTTCTACAAGTTATAAGTGAAGTGATGAATGATGCGTAAGTACTACCAAATATTCCATATTATCATCTTTAACTTCATCATCAACATTAAGAACGTTAGCCATACTTTTTTATAACCTCTGAACTTGTGATCATATATCACTTTCACCTAGATAGTCGAATATGCTATTGACATCTATTCTTTTTTTTTATAATTGAGATTATTAATCAAAACGTTATGTTCAAAAATGTTGTTTGGTTCATCTCTAAATTCATTGATACGACATCTCGTAAACAAATTTTGCACTATTGAAAATAATTTGCTAGGGTCTCTTGATGATTATATATTAATAACTCTATAAAAATAATAAAATCTTAAAGTTCTAACATTAGTAAGCACATGTAGTAGTGTTTAAAACTTGAGCATTAACACAAATATAATAAGTATAGGTAGTAGTGCCATGCTGGTATGGTTTGGTGTCGTTTCTCCCCTTCTTCCTCTTCTTGAAATATCAAGTAATGGATAAAGGTTGTCCTTCTAGTATGGTCTTGTTTTGTTTCTCCCCTTAGGCGTATGGTCTGCCTGTGCATCCAGAATACAAATACATTCCCTTGTCCCAATTCAACCTCCTCGGGATGTGCCATTATATACATACGATTGAACGTAGCTCCTGTGAGTTAGTCGGTAAAAGAATCGATTCTCGCTGATAACCCTTCCCATAATCTTGCGTCCACAAAGAATTGGCAGTCTACCCTGAATAAGCCTTGAACGTTAGGGTTCAAGGCCATTGCATTTTCTATAGGAAATAAATCCGGTTTTCAAACAAAGTCGCCCATTGTTTTTCGGTCAATCATCTACCCACAGAGACGAACATGACATCGTTTATTTCTGTTATAAATCGAATTTGAAATCAATATCACATCACTCAAATCTATATTTAAAAGTTAAGCAAATTAATATTCAACAAATCTAGATATTATATCACATCAAAAGCCGCATCAACATCAATTCAACTCAATATTGAAATACTCGTTTGTAAACCTCGATATTTTTTCTCATAGATAAATAGTCTTTTTTCTTCTCAACTTTCAAAATAGAGTCACAATTATTGTAAAAACGTTTTTTGGTTGAATTAATTTTACATTTATTCAAAAAAAGAAACTTCGAAATTTTTGAAATCAATATCACATCAATCAAATATATATTTAAAAGTTAAGCAATCAATATTCCACAAATCTAGATATTCTATCACATCAAAAGCTGCATCAACATCAATTCAATTCAATATTGAAAAACTCATTCGTAAACCTCGATCTAATTTGATTAAGACAATATGATTTCGCTTAAATGTAAATATATGTTGAATCGTATCTAACCTTCGACTCCCATGTCTACATACTGCAGATTCCACGAAACTTCACAAACACTCAAGAGAAAGATACTTATCGCTTGTAGAGAGAATTAGTGAGAGAAGTAGAGAGAAAGAAACTTTTTTTGTAACTTCTTATATTATTAATATTAAACAGTATATGGATAATACAAATATGACAGCATCCACACCGGTGGAATAGAATACATCAAACATAAAATAGGAATTTCATAAGCTTTCTATTAACCTGATCAATGGAGAAGAGTGGAAGTTTGTGTATCCAATGTTGAATATCATACAAGACATTCCCAAGATCCATATTGTCTTCTTGCTTGTTTATGATATTTGTAAGCTCCCGATTATCTCCTTCAAAGCAAACTTGTCTCCAGCCCTTAGCCCATACATGCTTTAGAACATAAAGAAAATCAATTGCTTCAGCCTGCATTGAAGTTTGCACATTCTCGAGTCTTACACAACCGTAATCTATGTGTTCTCCCTGACTATTTCAAATTATCCAACACACACCCATCGATGGTGAATCAATTCGAAAACTACTATCAAAATTACACTTTAACTAACCTGTCATGATCACTACAAGAAAACAAGCATTTTACGAGGGACATATTCGTGGCAATTTCGTCCTAAATCGGAAGTCGCAACGAATTTTCCACGAAAGTCCAATCGTCGGTAAATGATCGTCGCGAAAGCAAATTCGTCGCAGATTCGTCGTTAAGTTTGTGAGTCGAATATTTCGTCGTTAAATCATCATTACAATTACCATCGTAAAATCGTCGTTAATTTGCGAGGGAAAGTATTCGTCGTAAATTCGTGGTAACTTGAGTGAAAAAGAATCGTCGTAAAATCGTAGCAAAAATATTTCGTCGGGAATTCGTGGCAAAAGAAATTCGTAGTAAATGCGTAGCAACACGTGTCGTCGTTAATGCATGGCAAATCAGTTTCGTCGTAAAAACGTAGCAACCCAGAATCGTCGTTAAAACTTGGCCAATTGTGGTCCGTCGTAATTTCCTTGTAAAATTATAATTTTAAAATAAAAAAATACATAAAAAGAAAATTTTAAAATTAAAATTAAAATAAAATAAAATTTAAAACAATTATTTTTGTTTCTTAATAAAATAAAAAAACTACTCGACGACATAATCGAAATCCGGTATAGCCCGAGCATCTTCAGCAGCTTGAGTCGCAAGCCGGCTTGATTCACGCTGTTGCTCGGTCAAGTCTTCCTCTGTCGAATAGCTTGGCCCGGCATGTTCTGCTGCCGCTCGTCATCTCCGCTTCTCTTGCAATAGTGCGGCGATCTGGGGATTTTCCACCGCCATTATCTCGAAGATAGCGTCGTAGTTCGAAAGTCCAGCTTTGACTTGTTGCTGATATTCTGATTGAGTTTGTTGGAGACTCGCTATCTTGGCACGTAGGACGACATGATCATCTTCGGGAGACCGTCGAGGGGCAAAAGACAAAGCAAATGGGACATTATGAATAGATCCCATCCCTACGACTTTCCCCTTTCTCTTAGGAGCAACCTACATTTTTAAAAAATAATCAAATTAATTATAATTAGAAAATAAGTATATTATAATAATATATCTATTATTATAAGTACATACCTCCTCGTAGATCCGATCGATGTCGGGAGTGGTTAACCCCCCGGATTGCACCGAAGAACCGCCAGGTGATAGCTGAGACGCTTGTGACTCTCGCTCGGCAATCTTCGATGTGACATCGTTGTAGATCCTCTCGGCTTTGTCCGAGACAAAGAGGCTCGACGCCTTCTTCCGATGTGTCTTCGCAAAAACTTCCGTCATCGGAGGCAAAACACCTCCGTTTTTGGATGCCTACATTTTTTGTAAACTTGTTAATTAGTAAAAGTTTTAAAAAAAAAAAATTAAATTATGAAAGTAATAATATACCATTTGTAAACGAACGCCCGCAAAAGGCGTTTGACCAGCTGTATGAGGCAATGCTGCGGATGAACCGTCTGGACCAACGGTATTACGGGAAGATGAGCACTTTGTAGAAATGACGACCGAGTGGGGGTCCCGCCAATAGCGAACCAATCCGTCCCAAACAGTCTTCTCGATGAATATCGGTTTTGCGTCGTCGCCTATGACCTCCCATTTTCTTTTCAAGTCCGAAACGGTGCCTGCGAGACGTCCCATCACTTTTGACCTAAACGCTTCCCTCACGGTCTCGGTATTACCAGAATCCCACGTGTATTTTTGCTATAATAATTAAAAAAAACAAAACAATTAGTTTTAGTTATTTAGTATCAATTTTGATAATTAATAATTAAAAAATATATTTTTTTACCGCAAATATTTTAAACCAAGTTTCGAAGATTTCCAGCGAGAGTTGAGAGAAATTTGCATGAGGCTCGGTGAAAAATGACTTGATGATTTCGCTAACGGACCGTCCGACACTGCTTTCGATCCCGAACCTAAAAAAAGTTAAATTAAATAAAAATTGGAAACATATATAATTATAAAATTATAAATTAAAAACATACCATTTTCCGTCTACAGATTCAGATCTAATTTCGTAAGATGAGTTCTTCCCGGTTGTGCAATCAAATCATCAAATGTCATATGGGCATATGGAAGAGGAACGGCGGGTTGCCGGAAGTGTGTCGGTGGCGCAGCACTCTGGGTCTGGGTCTGCGGAACTTCCGACTCAGTAGCGGAAGTAGTGTAGGGCTGAGACGAATCCGGAATCGGAACTGTCCCGGACAAGGTCCCACCACCATTAGCAGGCATAAACTGATAATAGTGGTTACGACGAGAAGGCCTCATCTGCACATTAATTAATAACAAAAATTAATGAATCTCTAAAAAAAAAATTCTACATAAAAAAAAATCATTCTTAATTTTAAAACATTATGATATCCTAACGAATTTTAATACTCTGATAACCGAACGTTACTCTAAAGTTTATAAATATTTCAAATCCAAATCTAAACATAAATAAAAATTTAGATCCGTACCTTTTAATATTTGATAAAAATGGAGAGAGATCCGAGTAGGGAGAGATCTATAGAGAGATCAAGAGAGAGAACTAGAGAGAGATCTAGATAGATTTAGAGAGAAAGTTGAGAGAAGTGTGAGGAATGAGAATTCTCGGCTCCTATATATAAGATTTAGTTTCGTCGCTAATTCCTCCCAAAGTTACGAGGAATTAGCGACGAACTTACTGATTCGTCGTTAATTGGTCCCAAAGTTACGAGGCATTTATGACGCACAATTTTACGAGGAATTACCGACGATTCGTCATTAATTCGTCTCAAAGTTACGAGGCATTTACAACGCACAACTTTACGAGGCATTAAAGACGAATCGTCGGTAATTCGTCCCAATTTTCGAAGAATTTGGGAGATTTTAAGTGTACCGTAAATTGATATGTTCCAAATCGAACATTATGTTGATTTTCATATGGTTTAAGTACCATAAACATTTTAAAAGATATGTAAAATGAATTATTGACGTCTTACATTCATTACAAAGAATCATAGTTGTTAAGAAGAAGTATCACTCTTAGTATATACTCCCTCTGTTCCTTAAAGAAAGTAGTTTTAGAAAAAAAATTTGTTTCAAAAAGAAAGAAGTTTTCAATTTTCTAGATGTAGTTATTGTCTATTTTTACTTAATTTGCCCTTATACCATTTAATATTTAAAGAATAACTTAAGTAATAATTAATAAAAATAAGGTTATAAAAGTCTTTTGTAAAAAATTCTTAATATGTGTGAAAAACTCAAAAATACTTTCTTTAAGGAACAGAGGGAGTATACGTTATCATTCGAATTTATAAAACACTTAAGATTTTTAAGCATCGAGTATACAATTTTAAGGAAATACAACAAGTTTAGTTCTAAATTTATATAACCAAATAGATTGAAGGAGAGTATACAAGTTTAGGGTTTAGGGTTTAGGGTATGAGTTTACGACGAATTTGGGACGATTCCTCCCAAATTCGTCGTAAACCTCAAGATTTACGACGAATTTGGGAGGAATCGTCCCAAATTCGTCGTAAATTATTTGTTTTTCCCTAAACGCTAAACTCTTTCAAACGTTAAAAATCTCTTATGTTTCAAATCGAACATTATGTTGATTTTCATATAATTTTAAGTATACAATAAAGAATTTAAAAGATATATAAAATGAATTTCTGTAACATTCATTACAAAGAATCATAGTGGTTAAGAAGAAGTATCACTCTTAGTATATATACGTTATCATTCGAATTTATAAAAACACTTAAAGATTTTTAAGCATCGAGTATACAATTTTAATGAAATATAACAAGTTTAGTTCTAAATTTATATAACCAAATAGATTGAAGGAGGGTATACAAGTTTAGGGTTTAGGGTATGAGTTTATGACGAATTTGAGAGGAATCATCCCAAATTCGTCGTAAATTGTTTGTTTTTCCCTAAACGCTAAACTCTTTCAATCGTTTAAAATCTCTTATGTTTCAAATCGAACATTATGTTGATTTTCATATGGTTTTAAGTATACCATAAAGAATTTAAAAGATATATAAAATGAATTTCCGTAACATTCATTACAAAGAATCATAGTCGTTAAGAAGAAGTATCACTCTTAGTATATATACGTTATCATTCGAATTTATAAAACACTTAAAGATTTTTAAGCATCGAGTATACAATTTTAAGGAAATACACCAAGTTTAGTTCTAAATTTATATAACCAAATAGATTGAAGGAGAGTATACAAGTTTAGGGTTTAGGGTATGAGTTTACGACGAATTTGGGAGGAATCGTCCCAAATTTGTCGTAAATTTTTTATTTTCCCCTAAACGCTAAACTCTTTCAAACGTTAAAAATCTTTTATGTTTCAAATCGAACATTATGTTGATTTTCATATAATTTTAAGTATACAATAAAGAATTTAAAAGATATATAAAATGAATTTCTGTAACATTCATTACAAAGAATCATAGTGGTTAAGAAGAAGTATCACTCTTAGTATATATACGTTATCATTCGAATTTATAAAAACACTTAAAGATTTTTAAGCATCGAGTTATTTTAATGAAATACAACAAGTGTAGTTCTAAATTTATATAACCAAATAGATCGAAGGAGAGTATACAAGTTTAGGGTTTAGGGTATGAGTTTATGACGAATTTGAGAGGAATCATCCCAAATTCGTCGTAAATTGTTTGTTTTTCCCTAAACGCTAAACTCTTTCAATCGTTTAAAATCTCTTATGTTTCAAATCGAACATTATGTTGATTTTCATATGGTTTTAAGTATACCATAAAGAATTTAAAAGATATATAAAATGAATTTCCGTAACATTCATTACAAAGAATCATAGTCGTTAAGAAGAAGTATCACTCTTAGTATATATACGTTATCATTCGAATTTATAAAACACTTAAAGATTTTTAAGCATCGAGTATACAATTTTAAGGAAATACACCAAGTTTAGTTCTAAATTTATATAACCAAATAGATTGAAGGAGAGTATACAAGTTTAGGGTTTAGGGTATGAGTTTACGACGAATTTGGGAGGAATCGTCCCAAATTTGTCGTAAATTTTTTATTTTCCCCTAAACGCTAAACTCTTTCAAACGTTAAAAATCTTTTATGTTTCAAATCGAACATTATGTTGATTTTCATATAATTTTAAGTATACAATAAAGAATTTAAAAGATATATAAAATGAATTTCTGTAACATTCATTACAAAGAATCATAGTGGTTAAGAAGAAGTATCACTCTTAGTATATATACGTTATCATTCGAATTTATAAAAACACTTAAAGATTTTTAAGCATCGAGTATACAATTTTAATGAAATATAACAAGTTTAGTTCTAAATTTATATAACCAAATAGATTGAAGGAGGGTATACAAGTTTAGGGTTTAGGGTATGAGTTTACGACGAATTTGGAACGATTCCTCCCAAATTCGTCCCAAATTCGTCCCAAATTCGTCGTAAACCTCAAGATTTACGACGAATTTGGGAGGAATCGTCCCAAATTCGTTGTAAATTGTTTATTTTTACCTAAACGCTAAACTCTTTCAAACGTTTAAAATCTCTTATGTTTCAAATCGAACATTATGTTGATTTTCATATGGTTTTAAGTATACCATAAAGAATTTAAAACAATTTATTGTCCATATATAACCTTTTGAGTGCAATTAAATTACAATATATTTATATATATATATATATATATATATATATATAACTTAAATTACATGGATTTATAGATTACCATCAGATTCATTTTCCGATACATTTTTTTCACCATCTTTATCAGGTGAATCACTTTCTTCAAACTCTGGCTCTTCTTCTTCTTCAGTAGTATCGTCTGGGAGATCTTCAACCTCCCTATTTTGCGGATCTATTAGAAGAATATCGTCGGTACTCTCATCAGGTTGAAGAATATCATAGCAATGGTCTTGTTGCATTGGGAGATCAATAATTTTTCCCCTTGGAGAAACTTTAATAACTGCTAACCATGGGATGCCTGTTGTGCGAACTCGGGGATAAGGAACAAAGGTGACTTGTTCTGCTTGCGATGCAAGGATAAATGGCTCGAACTTGTTGTAACGTCGTGATTTATTGACGTCTACCGTCCCATCTTTATTTTTACGCACACCTCGACCTACAGTTGGATCGAACCAATCACATTTGAAGAGAACGCATTTCATTGCAACCAACCCGGGGTACTCAACTTCAATTATGTCTTGCAACACCACATAAAAATCAATTTCGCCCCTCACACAAACCCCGTAGTTTGCAGTAGTCCTTTGATTGCCGTATTTGAATGTATGAAACACATATCCACGTGTACAATACATGGATGCAGTAGTGATTTTCCAAATTGGGCCTTTGATTAATTCATGAAACCAGAGCAGGTATGCCGTATCTCCATCCGCAACCTATATAAAAAATAAAATAAACGTTATTAATTAATTATTAATTTAATTATTTAGTAAATTAAATATATATATATATATATATATATATATATATATATATATATATATTATAAACTTACTTCCGACTTTAACCACAGAGCAAAGTGGCGATCTTTACGAGTGCTGATTTCTTCGTTTGTAACTCCATCAATAGATTCACGTACCTGTCTATCAAATTCACTGCAAGAAAAATATTTATATATGAGTGAATGACCAACCAAGCTATATATAGATATATATACATGATATATAAAATTATTTCACTTACATTTCAAATGGACTAACTTCCTCATAATTTAGAAGGATATACGTATGTGCTCTATGATGATCATGTTCGTTGGCGAACCATACTTCTTTCAACTTTCCGCATAGGCGTCCGATTGATGAGAAAATGTATGGGACACCTTCAACCGGGTATGTTAGACCTACACCTCCATCATCATATCGCCGAGGAGCTCTTTTTCGTGTCCGCACATTTGATGCAAAATAATATCCCGTGAAGTGAGAAGTTTCTTCTGTTAAACTTCCTGCAACGATTGAACCTTCAACCTTTGCTAGGTTTTTTGTTTTCCGCTTTAAATGACCCATAAATCGCTCAAATGGATACATCCAACGAAAGTGAACTGGCCCCCCAAGTTCTGCTTCATAAGGAAGATGGATAGGTAGATGTTCCATAACATCAAAAAAAAGCTGGTGGAAAGATCTTCTTCAAGTTGCACAGCAAGATAGGTATATTTGCATCTAATTGTGCAATTACATCTTCTGTCAAAGTACGAGTACAAAGATCACGAAAAAATGACCCAATGCCTGCAATAACAAAAAAAAAGTATAAAATTTATCAATAATTAATCAATGCCATGAGTCACTTAGACATAGGTACATATATAATTAATTAAAAAGCCATAATTTTACCTCCAATTGCTTCATGTACATTTACGGGTAGAAGTTCAGCAAAGGCAAAAGGCAACAAGCGTTCCATAATTACGTGACAGTCATGACTCTTCATCCCTGAAAACTTTTACCCTTCCACACATTTAGATAGATTGGAAACGTACCCATCGGGAACTTCACATCAGATGTCGCCCAATTGAACAATGATGACCTTTCTGCGGCACCCAATCGAAATATTGGAATTGGTGCTTTCCCGTTGCTTGAAAGATGCAACTCATTCCTCGAACAAAGGTTAGGCAAGTCCTGTCTTGATTTTATGCTGTCTTTGGTTCTCCCCTTTACATTTAGCACTGTATGCATGATGTTATCAAAAACGTTTTTCTCAATGTGCATGACATCGAGATTGTGCCTCAGCAGGTAATCTTTCCAATACGGAAGCTCCCAGAAAATACTTTTCTTATGCCAATTGTGATGCTCCTCATATCCATCTGGCATATTCGCTGTACTGTGCCAATTTCCACCTCGGAAGACTGTTTGCTGTGTACCGTAATGATCAATTTGCGCTTCTAAATCTGCCCCGGATACACATACATTATGAGGAACACGTACAACTTTTTTCTTTCTAAATAACCTCTTGTTTCTTCGGTATGTATGCGACAAGGGTAGAAATCGGCGGTGATAATCAAACTAACTTGTTTTTCTACCGTACTTCAATTGAAATGCTTCTGTTCGATTGAGACAATAAGGACAAGACAACCGCCCATGCGTAGTCCACCCTGATAGCATCTTGTATGCGGGAAAGTCGCTTATTGTCCACATAAGAACCACCCGCATCGTAAAAAATTTCTTCCTTGAAATATCATACGTATGAACCCCATTAAACCACAACTCCTTCAACTCCGCTATTAAAAGCTGCCAAAACACATCAAGGGACCGCTTCGGATGCTTGGGACCAGGGACTAATATACTCATGAATAGAAATTCTCTTTGCATGCACATGTCTGGGGGAAGGTTGTAAGGCGTCAAGATTACTGGCCATAAAGAATATTGCCTACCAGACATACCAAATGGACTAAATCCATCTGTGCAAAGACCAAGATTTACATTTCGTTTCTCTCTAGCAAAGTCGGGGTGTACCATCTTAAAATGTTTCCACGCTTTTGCATCTGACGGATGATTGACCTCCCCATCTGTCTGCACATGATCAGCATGCCATCTCATCGATGCAAGAGTCCTTTCTGAGCAATACAATCTTTTCAACCTATCAGTTATCGGAAGATACCACATCCTTTGGTACGACACCCTATTACGACCAGCACCTTGCGGTTTATATCGTGGCTTATGGCAAAAACGACACTCCTGCAACTTGTCATCATCTTTCCAATAAATCATGCAATTGTCTACATAAACGTCTATCATCTCAGAAGGTAACCCAAGACTAAAAACCAGCTTTTGTATCTCATAGTAACTCTCAGCAGCTAAATTATCTTCATGCAAAATCTCCTTAATCAAATCAGCCCAATCATCCATGCAAACCTCACCTAAGTTATGATCAGTTTTAATGGTCATCATCCTAGCTGCCAAGGACAATTTAGAGTGCCCATCTCTACATCCATCGTAGAGTGGCTGATTTGCAGCATCTAACATATCATAAAATCTTTTGGCATCTAAATTGGGTTCCCCATCGTAAATATTACTATCATGACCAGCAGCTAGAAATGTACCCGTGTTTTCATGAAATGCATCTGTAACCATCTCATGAATCCTATTATGATTACCATATTCACCATAATCATCAACTTGATGCACATTATTTGACTCAGCATCAACATTAACTGCTTGGTTATTAACGCTACTACTAGCAGCATTTCCCCCATGCCCTTCTCCATGATTATACCAAATATAGTAGTGCGGAAAACCCTCTATTTAATAGATGCGACCACACTTTTGAGATACGAATAAATTTCCTATTCATGCATTTTTGACAAGGACAGTACATCATAGCACTTTCAACGGTAATTTGCAAACTTCCCGCCTGATACATGAATCCTTCTAGCCCATCTTGAAACTTCTTCGTCAGCGATCCCTCCGAATCTTTGCGATTATACATCCAACTTCGTAATTCGTATATTGACAATTTTTTTTTTGGGTATATAAGAAAACTTTTTTTTTTAAAGAAGATATTGAAAAAGTGTTTAAAAAGTGTTTCTTTGGTGAAGAGTTTTTTTTAGGTGAAGAGAGATAAGTGTTTGTTTTTGTTTTTGTAGTTTTGATAATGAAGTGTTGCTCCTATATATAAGCTTTTTTTTTTACATCGAATTAGCAACGAATTACTAACGAATTAACAAAAATATTTCGTGGAAAAAAAACCAGTAAAACACGTGTTCATCTAACTTATTTTCCTCTCTAATACGTCGTTACTTCACTTCGAAATATTTTCTCGGTAATTCGTCGGAAATTAACGACGAAATTCTGAGGAATCTACGTCAAATGAGTTTCGTCGTTCATTCGTCGTGAATTCATTGGAATTGATGACGATTTTACAACGATTTATTTTCGTCCCTCTTTCCGATGAATTACCCACGTTTATAAATTTCCTCATTAATTCCTCGTTAATTCGTCGTTAATTTACTACGATTTATTTTCCTCGTAAAAAGTCGTGACAAACGTCATGTTTTTTTGTAGTGGATGTCATTGACTACACCGTTCATTATCGTCATTCTGTTAAAAAGTAGGTGTATTCAGATTTGTTGTTGTTGCTTCCTTAAACCGCCTCACCGCATAGACACTTCTTTGTGCATCCTCATTTGGATGAACATTGTGATTAGCAAATAAAAACTCGTTCCTAGATTTCCATTTTATCCAAACAGTCCAAAAGGGAAGCAATCGTACCTTGTTAGTCAAATTCTTATTCTTATATATTTGAATCATGACTGATATTTTCTTCAAATTTATTGCTTGCTGTTAAATTTTAAATTTCGAAAAAAAAATATTCAAATTCGAAGATTCGATTTCGCCGTCCTTCAAAATTTCCAAGTGCATGAATCTTAACGCCAGATAATTTTTTTTGTTTTATCCTAATTAATATTTTACTGTTCAATTTTTTTTTAATTGTAGTAGAAATATAGTTTCCATCTAATCGCATTTCGATCTAGGACAATTCCCACATCTTTCCAGCAAATATATTTTCTTTAAATACATGTCTTTTTAACAATTGTTTAACTTTTAGCTTTTAATTTAGTATTTAGTAATTCTATTTATATCACCTATATATACCAAGTTAAATGTATGCTTTAATTTACCGATTTTCTAAAGAACATGTCATTAATTTATTTTATAAAATAAATACGTCTGTATAATCAACAATCATCTTATTATTAAAAATAGAATATATGATTAAAAATTAAAAATTATGAATTTTAAACTTGAAGAACAAACTATTGATGTTATTTAACGTTTGTGATGCAACAACTTCTTTATAATGTATGAGTTTGTCAATACCCTAATGTTATATGCTTATTAATTATTAAGTTCACTTGGATATTTGGTTTTTATAACACATGTGTAATCTAATCTTTTAAATATTAAATTGAAAAATACATATTAAACTTAAAGTTAAAGAAATTCACAACAACAAAAATAAGAAAAGTCACTAAGAGCATATGCAATGAAGATCTCTAACTAAATCTCTCGTATTAAAATATTAATAAAAGTAGTAAAATAGAAGATATAGAATGGAAAGAGTCTCTCAAATGAGAGAACTTGAGAAAATTATGAGAGACTCAATCTCATACTTGTCTTCATAACATTGGTTTACGCTTTTTTCATAACTTAAAATTAAATAATATAATTGATTTATATTAAAAAAAAAATATTATTAAAGTGATAAGAGACACTTGTAACTCTTTCACCAATGCAGATGGTCTAAGTATTCAAAAAGTCGATCATGAACCCTAGTGGAAGAACCAACTGTATAGCATTTTACCTTATTAAGGCACTTCTCGACTTGTTTTCTCACAAAGATTATAAGGCTTGTTCTAATAGTTTTTATTTATTAGTATTGAAACATGGTTGTCTCTTGTTTTTCTTTTTGTACGTAAAGATGAAGAGAATGTGAGGTTTTTGGTGAGAGGTGAAAGGAGCAGAAGAAATGTTGAAGATTTATGAAGCGGATCTAACAGTGGAAGAAAGCTTTGATGAGGCAATCTTTGGTGCTAATGCTTTCTTACACATCGCCTTGCGGGCATGCATACTTCAGTCAGGGCCGTGCAAAACATCGGCCAGAATTAGCTCCATAATCTTCACTACACATTTCTTGTTAAGCCGCTGAAATGTCACATCTTGAGGAGGTTGAATTGGGACAAGAGAATGTATTTGTCTTCAGGATGCACAGGCAGACCATACGCCTAAGGGGAGAAACACAACAAGACCGTACCAATACGCCTAAGAGGAGAAACACAACAAGACTATACTAGAAGGACAACTTTTGTCCACTACATGATATTTCAAGTAGAGGAAGAAGAAATCTAAAGAGGAAGAAGGGAGAAACAATACCAGACCATACCAGCAGGATATTACTACCTATACTTGTTATATTTTTGTTAATGTCTTAGGTTTAAAACACTATACTATTATATTTTTATACAGTAAAAACTCTATAAATCAATAATATTGGAACTTCAAGATTTTATTATTTTTATAGAGTTATTAATATATAGAGATATTTTACAGTTTGAACTTTTAATGATCATCAAGAGACAATAGCAAATTGTTTCCAATAGTACAAAATTTGTTCAGAAGATGTCGCATCAATGAATTTGGAAGATGAGCTAAACAACATTTATGAACATAAAATTGTGATTAATAATCTCAATTATCGAAAAGGAATAGATGTCAATAGCATATTCGACTATCTAGGTGAAAGTGATTGATGATCAGAAATTCAGAGTTTATAAATAATTGTGGCTAACGTCCTTAATATTGATGATGAAGTTAAATATGATAATATGGAATATTTGGTAGTACTTACGCATCATTCATCACTTATAACTTGTAGAACTTTTCATAATTTTTGAATGCAAAAGAAGAAAACAACACCAAATTTTTTTAATGCAATAAGAAATATTATGGTTGAACTCGAACGAGAATCCAATTTTCAGTCAAACAACACAATAATATAATCATATTTTACTATATATAAGCATATATTTAGAATTATTAATTTATCTTATTATTAGGTCCATATATTTACATAAGAGATTCAAAAAGAATATTATTTTATTATCTTATCAAGTTTTGCTAATTTTTACACTCGTCCGACTCGTTACCGGAAAAATTTATTAATTTATAGTGATTAATATTTTATCCAGTATTAATTTATGAAAGTTCTATTGTACGTAATAATGGGATATTTAAGGGTTGATTTCTATATTACCATGGAGAAATGGATGATGAGTAGCAGTTATTCCAAATGATTCACAACCGCCTGAGACACACACACAACTCAGATAAACGAAATCAAAATGTTTCCAGCGTAATTTGGACTACATGTTCCGAGAATTGAAGCAGATCGGAATTGAATTTGTTTGATCTGATTGTTTACCTGATAGCAAGTAATGGCTTGCCTCATTGTCCCGTAGCAAGCTCTGGATTCAAAGGCTCATTTGGTTTGTATTTCAGCGGCTTGCCTTTAGGGACGAAGATCATGTGGTAGTTCTCGTAAGCGGTCTCGCTTCACCCTCATGGCCAATTCAGAAAAGAAAATGAGAATGTTTCATGCTTAATTAGACTACATGTTCCAAGAATTTGGAAGTTAGATTTGCATTTGACAAATAATTTTAGGTTAGTTGTGAAATGATCACATGATAGTAATTAGGAGTTACATCGATCTGAATGATTGCATTTCAAGAATGTAAGGATCAAATAGAATTTGAGAACATCCTTCTAAATCAGAGATCTGTGTAAAGCTACATATATGATCAAATTGTTTTAATTGATTGATTACTAATGAATGAAATTACCTAAAAATTAAAGTTAATGCTACCAGAAATTAATGAATTTAGGATTTTAATGAATAATTTTCGAAATTTTTGAATATGGTATGTCTTAGTTAATGAAAAATTTAAATTATTAGATTTGTAATAAATAATATGAATTAATTAGATGTGTATATGTAGCAATATTTAATTTATTAAATATTGTATTAGAAAATTGATTATCAAAAATATTTAAGTTATGTAGATGTACACAACTCATTAAAATAGTAATTAGGAGTTATGTATAAGTTATGTATTATTAATGAGTTGTGTACATGTAAATAAATATATAATAGTAATTAGGAGTTACATATCTGAATGATTGTATTTTAGGAATGTAAAGATCAAATAGAATTTGAGAACATCCTTCTAAATCAGAAATATGTGTAAATACACATATATGATGAAATTGTTTTAATTGATTGAGTACTAATGAATGGAATTACCTAAAAAATAAAGTTAAGCTAAAAGAAATTAATGAATTTAGGATTTTAATGACTAAATTTCAAAATCTTTGAATATGGTATGTTGCATTTCTCGACTTGTTACGGGACAATGAGGCAAGTTGTTACTTGATATCAGGTAAACAATCAGATCAAACAAATCCAATCCGGATCTGCTTCCAAATTCTCGGAACATGTAGTCCAAATTACGCTGAAACATTCTGATTTGGTTTATCTGAGTTGTGTGTGTCTCAGACAGTTGTGAATCATTTGGAATAACTGCTACTCATCATCCCTTTTTCCATGGTAATATAGAAATCAACCCTTAAATATCCCATTATTACTTACAATAGAACTTTTATAAATTAATATTGGATAAAATATTAATCACTATAAGCAAATACATTCAGAAAGAAGATGCATGATCCAACACATTGAAAAAATAGAATAAAATGATAAATAATTAATATTGCATAGATTTTTATATAGATTATTGTCAATACTATTCTATTATACCTTTAATCTATATAGAATGTTTTGTTTTTCTTTAGATATATATTCGTTTTTTGAGTAAACTTTATCCGTTTATAAAAATTCAAATTATGGAATGTAAAGGGAATGATCTAAATTTTTTGAGTGATATCATGAATTTAAATCAAATTTTGTTTTTTAAGATTCAAAGCCAATGAGATAAGAGGGGAAGGAAGAGAAAGAGATGAAAATAAATGGTTATAATTGGTTAGAGGTAATTTCGGCATTATTGTAACTTACGCAAAGAATAATCTGACCATCATTTCATATGGTTATACTATTAATTTCGATCCATTTAATGATATTGCTGCTAATTTTTTCTTAGTTAAATGCATATAAAGTTCTAATATTATCAAATTTATAGAAACTATATAAATTAATACTCGACAAATTAATAAAAACGATCAACTAATAAATGTTTTCGAGGTAGGTCGGTTTAAAATATAACACAATTCAATAAGTTAAATTTTGACTTGATTTGTTATTCACTTTGAGTCGATCCGAAAAATTGAATCTATAATTCTACGAAGCAAAGTAAATGGTAAAAATCAATAGCCGTTGAAAACAGCGCAAATCATAAATACTAAAATTTTAAAAGACGTATATCCGATCCGCTTCGATATGTGTATATTTATGTATATATATAAATAATTACATATATATATTATATAATTATTATATATTATACATAAATTTTTATAATTATTCTATTCATTATATTTGTTATTTTTATATTACAGTTTAACAAATTAAGAAGAAAATAATTTTTTTGTGAATGATTTTCGAATTAAATTTTGATTATTTTTTTTGATCGGATATCCGATTAAAAGTCAAAATTTTAACGAATATCCAAACACCGGATATCTAGTTAGTAGCGGAACATATACAAATCTGGAAAGTGCTGATCTAGATGGAGCGTAACGAATCACGCACATCACCAAAATCCATCAATTTCGTGCCCATCCCTACCTATTCATTGAGGTGTTGCTGCGATTGAGATCGGTGACTGAAATTCCCCAAGAATTTTTACTTTTATTTTTATCTTGTTCTCGTCAATTTTTTCTTATTCATACAAATTAAAAAGAATATGTTATTACATACTCTACGTAAATAAATCTAAATATAAATATCTCTCATACAATTTTAACTACCGAAGGGATAACACGAAACCCACGAAAACATTTGATAGTATTACCTAGAATAACAAACAATACATAGCATTCATGACATAGAGCTGATCATAACCTGAACACAACCAAAAACTGCAACAAATGGACAATAAAAATGAGACTGATCGATCTATGACAACAACATGATTGAAAGTTGCAACTAAATGATGCAAGCTTGTCTCTGTTTACTCTATGTTTCTCCATCCTGCAACACAGACACGTAACGATGATGCGTTTCTAAGAATCAGAAAACCTGTTTCATAAAACGGAAGTGATACAAAAAAGGCTTTTTTCAACGCAGACACTAAAGAACATACCTCAAGGTTTATCCGTTGAATCACCAATAGTCCCCGCAGCTGCATGCCCCGTCTTTAAAATGGTGGAATCTCTTTGTATCTCGCATAATCACTACCCTACCAACTATTTTAGCCATTAACTTCGCCGCGTTATGACAATCAATACACACACGGAGGTTTTTTATCACAGTAAAAGGCTGACGTGGTCCGGTGTTAAGAACAGCACGAGCGAAAGCTATCCTCTCGCTATGAGCAAGAAGCGCGGCCTCTTTACTCTCTGGGTCTACATCATGTAAAGCAATCTTTGTTTCAGGGACATATCCCATTTCCACCATATGCACCTTTAAACTCCTCAATAGCTCCAAGAGTTCATCGTTCTCCGGTAGATTGATATCCCCTGACCTATATTCATGCGTCCTACTAGTTGCGATTCTGCCAAGCCCATGGATCCCCGACCTTTTCTTTAGACTCTCTTTCTCAACATCTGATGCCTTGACCGGAAGAAAACCTTCTCTTGACTGTTTGTTCAACCGCGTAGGATCTAACTCCTCGACAATCTCAGCACACCGATCTCCGAGCTCTAAATCCCCGTGTACCCGAGAAAGATTCATCAACGTTTCCCACACATCAGCATTTGGCTCCATGGGCATTCTCTCAACGAATGCTAAGGCCTCATCTAATAACCCCGGTAACGCAAACATCTCAACGATGCTTACATAGTCCTCCACGGTAGGGATGATGCCGTAGTCTTTAGACATTGACCTAAAGTGCAATAACCCCTCATCGACATCACCTAGCAAACCACACGCATAGAAAACCCCTCTGAATAGCCGAGCCTCGGGTTTGTTTCCTTCGTTTTTAAAACGAGTAAACATGTCAATCGCGTCTTCTCCTAGACCGTTCTTCGCAAATCATCTTATTATAATGTCCCAAGACTCCAATCTCTTCTCAGGCATTTCCTCAAAAACACTCGATGCTTCATCCACCAACCCACAGTTTGAATACATTTCTATCAACACATGATTAGAACTCGCATCTAAACCGCAAACCGAAGCACGAATCTTCCCGTGAACAGCCTTGGCTTCTTGTAAAGCCTCTGCTTCTCCGCATAGCTTTGCTAATACTAAAAGCCTATTTAAATCCACAACATGACTCAAACTTGCCAATGTATCCATAGTATACAGAGCCTTCTTCACATTCCCTTTTCTACAAAACGAATCGAATTCCTCAACCACCATATCAGTATAATACTTTAAATAGTTTGCATCTACATGATAAACTAAAGCTGTGATCTTCCCCAGAACAGCTACTTTAGCTTCTTGCAAAGCACTGGCTTCTTGAAAGCTATGTTCTTCCCCACATAGCTTCACTAACCGTAAAAGCCTATCTAAATCCAAAACATGACCCATCTTTTCCAGTGATTGCATAGCGTCTAAGGCCAGTCTCAGGTTATCTTCTTTGCAAAATTTATCGAAATCCTCAATCTTGTCTTCTATGTTGCAATCTTTTGTCTTGTTACCTGATCCACCATTTCGATAATCATAGCTTGGATTGCTCCAAGTGCTGTTGGAATTGAGGTTTCGTTGATACTGAGATTGGACCTGCGAATTAGACAAACTAAGATTCTGCTGCCATGAATTCGAACCCAAACTCTGGCTTCCACCATAATCTCTGTTCCATGTTCTAGGGTTTATCTCACCAGCGAAATGCGATGAATCCTCGGTTCGATATTCATTAGGGTTTCCAAAATCTAACCTTTGAGCCGCCGTGCAGAGATTCCTCAGAAACTTGTGGATTCTTCTGACCGATTCAGAGGTAGAAGAACGAGATTCGCCGAGAGAATTCGCTCTCTCAAACAATACCCTCTTCGTATACATCAGAAGAGCAGAGACCAGAGAGTGATTTAGAATCCAAGCAGCTTCGACGGAGAATCTCAGACCGACGAAAGCTGTGCGGTGTTTGGTTCGACGGCGACGAACTTGAAACGATGATTATATGATACGACCGGAGAAGAGATAGACTATTTGGGCCTACGTTGGGCCTACGGGCTGGGATCAAATTTGGTAGAGAAATTATTAAATTAGAAAAAAGAAAAATCTGGAAAAAAAAAGAAAACGAAAAGGAAACAACAACAGAAAAATGAACGTTGACTGTTTGACTTTGTGAAAAATGGAAATAAGTAAAGGATTCTTATTTTCGGGATGAGACCTAGACAACACTTCATCCTGGATGGATATGTATGAAATCACACAAAATCAGGAATTTACACAGTCAAATCAGGATATGAGCTAGCACAACGATTAAAATCGGATCAGAAATCGGTTGAGATGACGGATCTAAGCATCACTTATCTGTTAAGCCAAAATTTGGAAGATTCGGGCGCCCCCAAAACTTAAACATTTTATGTGGCAAGCCCTTTCTGGTTGCGTGGCCACCTGTCAAAGGCTAACATTCTGACACCTAAGTACATATAAGAGCTGTCCCCGTTGCGGTGCACCAGAAGAAACAATTAACCATATGATATTTGAATGCCCCCTGTCCTTCAAGTGTGGGCTCTTTCGGACTTTCCGTCTCTTACGGGTTGCTTCCCGAGCTCTTCTCTATATGGAAACATGGATTTTCTATTTTGGAGGATCAAAGAAAGTGAGCTTCCCGCTCTTCAAAGGGATATTTTCTCGTGGATCATTTGGTTTATTTGGAAGGCAAGGAATGATAAAGTTTTCAATGGGAAAATCGTATCACCTTTGGATACCATGCAACATGCTACTATAGAAGCAGAAAGTTGGCAGAAAGCAAACGAAAAGGAGATCGACGAGGAGAAAGAGGAAAGGCAAGGCGCAGAGGTCCCTGATGGACCCGAGGAGCTGCTTGTGATCCCCCGAATTCCGACTTGTCAGATTGATGCTTTTTGGATCGATCATGTACCGGTTAGTGGACTTGGGTGGTATCTGATAGACACAAGGGGACACACCACCACCGGACAACAAGGATGTAGAAGAAGCCTGTCAGCTCTACATGCGGAGATGGACGGGCTAATTTGGACAATGACATGCTTGAGAGATAGAGGGTTATAAAGAGTTTGTATCGAGACAGATTGCTCCAACTTGATTCAGATGATCGAGGAACCCGTGGACTGGCCAACGTTTAGACGAGTGTTAGATTATTTGTGTTCTCTTAGAAATTCTTTTGTGTAATGTCTTTTTGTACGTTTTATCCCTCGCAGCAAAAATGTTCGTGCCGATACCTTTGTTAAAAGGACGAGAGCACGAAGAACTATTTTTTCCCAGATAAATCACACTCGGTTAAGAGAAACGGAATCTACCGATCCGGAATCTATTAACCCAAAATTGACTTAATATATGTACGCTTGCTGATAAAAAAAAAAAAAAAAGATATAGGGAAAAAAGGAAATTTTAATCGTTAGAAAAAAAGGAAAAAAGGAAACTCTATAAAAAAATAGAATCAACGACAACACTCACTCCTCTTCTCAATCTTCAATTGATTTCATTCTTCTCTCTTACAGTAGAATCAACAACAATACGAAGATGGCGACTGGAGCTGTTGCAGTAAATTTCGATGCGAATCTGTTCTTCGATCAAACCTATGTTCGTCAACCCTCGAGATTCACCTCTGTCTGCGTCAATCTCTTCCACGAATCCGACGGAACCGTCTCTCAAATCCGTTTGAACGGTCTCAAAAGCATCGAATTCAGCACGAACTATCTCTTCTCGCTCATCGATCCTCGTCTCGACGATCCTGACTTGTCCTATCAAATCGCTGAGGCAACCGCTAATCAAGCGATTCAAGACTGCGATGGGTTTCTAAAACCTAACGTCTTGTCCGTTAACTTCCTTTTGCCGCTCAAAGACGTGATCGACACAAAAGAGACCCAAAAGAATGAAGAAGAAGAAGAAGAAGAAGAAGAAGAAGAAGAATCGACATGTGCGATCTGTTTTGGGGATTTTCGGGAAGACAAAACAATGAGCTTTTCGCTGAATTGTTCGCATCGGTTTCATGTAGGATGTATCGGCGAGTGGTTAGTGTGGCGTAAATCTTGCCCTCTCTGCCGTGGAACTGTTGTGTACAAGGAGTTATGATTAGTCTAGGTTTTTTTTTTTTGATGTATTATTAATTGGGTAATTAAAACTAGGTTAATTGTTGTTTAGACATGAATGAAAGTATTCAGATTCGTTTAAATCTTTCTCTTTTTTTTTTGTTTGAAGTGATAAGACAATGAAAAACTTAGCATTATAGATTCTGTGTTACTCATAAATTAGAAATACAAACATCATTACGGAGATGCAAAAAGTTCGAATCATTTACACCTTTTGTAGTTAGATATGTAATGAAAGTATTCAGATTCGTTAAAGCTTATTTTTTGTTTTAGTAAAAACTATAAAGAATATTTGTGAAACGATGATGAAAGCTAGATTCTGCGTTACCTGTCACGGAAATAGCCTAAATCGCTTGATTACGAATTCCGATTTGATCTCCGATTGTTCATTTATTCTAATTACCGATATGTATGAGTTAAGTAAAGAACAATCAAGACACAGCAATTTGTTTACCCAGTTCCCTTTCGGTACGTTTCCCAAACTTTCACTATCTCAAAGATTTAACAACACTAGTAAATCTTTCTCTTACAAGTACTTTGCAGACTTACGAAGACAACACGACGGAGCTGATCAAGTACTTTGCAGACTACACCGAGTTATCAATGTACTCTGCAACCTGAGACGAGAGCTTGATGAAGAAGCGAAATAGCCGGAGCTGATTACACCAAAGAGAATAAACTTCGTATCTCTTCTTTCTATCTCCTCTGTTTTTCTGTTATTCGGATTACAACATCAAACACCTTCTTCCTCCTTATATAACCAGCAAGATGAGCTTCACCTTGTGGCCCATAAACCTCTCGCTCCTTTTCCCGTTTAATTACTTGAGCCCATCACGAGTTGACCTAAGACAAAATAGCTTACAATCTCCACCTTTGTCACCTGGTCAAACTCAAAATTTTTTCCGACAAACCTTTTTTCCAGCTCGCCTGATGTTGGATTCCTTAGTCCGGCGAACTTCGACTCAACCGCCGAGCGCCACTGCATCCAGCTTCACCGATGGCTAGCTTCAGCCACTGTCCTTCCAGTACTTGCTTCTCATAGCTTCAGCCACTGTCATTGGCTCCTCTATTTCAATGTCCTTGAGCACATGACAATGCGTAAGCTACATAGTCTCCACTCGTGAATATGGCTGGCTTCTTTTTGATTCGTGTTTCTCTATCCCTTGCCAGGATATATTCATCGAGAGTTTCTGATTCAGCATTCCCCTGACTGGATTCCTGTTCATGTTGCACAAACGATTCATGTTCCAACTCTTGTTCTGACTCTGAACTGTCTTCATCAGATGAAACTCCACCTGACCCTGACGCCATTTCTCCTGACCCAGAAGCTGCTCCACCAGACATGATATTACTCTTTGTCTGACCATACTCGAAAGTAACTGTTTTCCCCTTATTGATCTTTGAAGCCTTTTCTGGAATCTGCTCTTTGAAGACTAGTTCTTCGTGGAATATCACATTCCTGCTCGTTGTGCATTTCCCTTCTTCAGGAATCCAGACCCTGTAGCCCTTAACTCCTTGAGGATACCCCATGAAGTAGCCTTTGACTGCTCTAGGACTTACTTTGTCTTGTTTAACATGAACATAAGCCACACTGCCAAACCTTCTCAAATGATTTAAACTGATCTTACCCCCAGACCATAGCTCCTCTGGAATCCCGAACTCTAACGCTGACGTTGGAGATCTGTTAAAAGTATACGACTGTAGAAGCAGCTTCAGCCCAAAACTGCTTACCAAATCCTGTCTCTGCCAACATGCATCTGACTTTGTTCATGATGGTGAGATTCATTCTTTCCGAGACCCCATTCTGCTGTGGGGTATAGGAACACGTCTTGTGTCTTTTGATACCTGACGTCTTACACAGATTGTCAAACTGATTGTTGCAAAATTCCAGCCTATTGTCTGTTCTTAGACACTTCACTTTCTTCTCTGTCTGAGTTTCCACTAACTGTTTCCACTCTTTAAAACTCTGGAAGGCTTCATCTTTAGTTCTCAGAATGATCCAAACCTTTCTTGAGTAATCATTGATGAAAGTGATGAATATTTGCATCCTGAAAGACTCTCTTCCATTCCTGGTGAACCCCATAGGTCCGAATGGATGTATTCCAGTACCTCCTTAGACGTGTGCTTACCCTTTTGGAAACTTTGTTTCTGAGATTTTCCCAACACACACTATTCGCAGAAATCAAGTGTGTGAACCTCCTTGTTGTCTAGGTAACCACCTTTGACTAGGACATTCATACACTTCAAGCTCATGTGACCCAACCTTGAATGCCATCGTTTTATTGTGTCAACATTTAGCCTTGCTACAGCTGCCACTCCTCTTTCAACAGAGCCCACCATATAGTACAAACCGTCTTTGTACTCTCCTGAGATGACTTTCTTCCCATCTTTGTAGAAATTTACCATAAAGTCTTCTCCCTGATACTTGCATCCATTTTTCTCTAACTGCCCATAAGATATCAAGTTTCTGCCCATTGTTGGCATGTACCTGACTTCAGTTAAAACCACAACTGATCCGTCTAGATTCACAATCTTCAGCTTACCGATACCTTTGACCTCACTGAATGTGTTATTTCCCATCAATACTTTGCCTCCATTGACTTCCTGAAAGTTAAACAAAGCTCCTTTATCTGGTGTGATGTGAAAAGTACACCCTGAATCCATAACCCACTCGTTTGCTGGATTTTGAACACTGGCAGTTAGAACCATATGCTCCTTTTCTTGAGCGATGTTTGCTGTATATGGCTTCTTTTCCAGACGATCTCGTTTGAAATGTCCTTCTTTACCGCAAGTCCAACATTCCCTGGCCTTGCCTTGGCCCTTCTCTTTAGACTTTGCTTTGTCCTTACTTTTCCCTTTTCCTATAGAGTTAGATTCATACTTCTTCTCAGATTTTCCTTTGGCAACATACAGCCCTTCTGCTTCGCCTTTGGACTTTCCTAAGAGCCCTCCTTCTCGAAGTTCAGTTTCTTTTGTTGTTGCCGAGGTAACTACTTCTTCTAGACTTAGTGGTTCATCACGTTTCCCATACTTTAAAGTATGTACCAAAGGAGCGTATGCTTTTGGTAATCCAGATAGCACTTGTACCGCCTGATCTTCGTCTGTTACCACGATATCAAGACTTTCTAAGTCATCTACCAATTTCAGGAACAGATCCATATTTTCTTCAATGCTCTTGTGTTCTTCCATCTTGAAACTGGCAAAGCGTTGCTTTAAGTAAACCCGATTAGGTAGAATCTTTTTCTGATACTCTCTTTCAAGGGCTCTCCATACATCTAAAGTTGTAGGTTCTTTCATCACCTTTCTAAGAACCATATTTGTGAGGCTCGAACATATCAGGTTCTTTGCTCTCACGTCCCTCTCCTTCTTGGCTTCCTCCGAGAGAACAACCTCATGTTTTACTTCAGGAATTACAATTCCTATTCCTTTGCTTGTTGTGGGAGTAGCTCCTGTGACTTCTTGTAGAATCTTTCCGAGGCTTTGTAGCTCAAGTTGCATTAGCATCTTGAACTTCCACATACCAAAATCACTTTTCCCATCAAACTTCTCCATCTCAAACTTCTGAACTGGATCCATACCTTCTTGTAACACAATCTTTGACTAGAGCTGAGCACAAGAAACCACACCGATAACAGACCTGAAAGACTCTAACACCGAGATCTTTCACGTAGCAGACACTTCTCCCACAAACCCCTCGACCTTGATGATAATCACACAACTCAAAATCTCAGAATAAACCACAATCTGATCAGATCCTGCAACACACAACACACATACCTGGATGCTAGACCGCACTCCCTTACTGCTTAACCTGTTGCTTTGATACCACTTGTCATGGAAATAGCCTAATTCGCTTGATTACGAATTCCGATTTGATCTCCGATTGTTCACTTATTCTAATTACCGATATGTATGAGTTAAGTAAAGGACAATCAAGATACATCAATTTGTTTACCCAGTTCCCTTTCGGTACGTCTGGGAAGAGATCCAAACTCTCAAGCTTTCACTATCTCAAAGATTTAACAACACTAGTAAATCTTTCTCTTACAAGTACTTTGCAGACTCACGAAGACAACACGACGGAGCTGATCAAGCTACACCGAGTTATCAATGTACTCTGCAACCTGAGACGAGAGCTTGATGAAGAAGCGAAGTAGCCGGAGACGATTACACCAAAGAGAATAAACTTCGTATCTCTTCTCTCTATCTCCTCTGTTTTTCTGTTATTCGGATAACAACATCGAACACCTTCTTCCTCCTTATATAACCAGCAAGATGGGCTTCACCTTGTGGCCCATAAACCTCTCGCTCCTTTTCCCGTTTAATTACTTGAGCCCATCACGAGTTGACCCAAGACAAAATAGCTTACATTACCTATAAATTAGAAATACAAACATCAATATGAAGTTGCAAAAAGTTTGAATCTTGTACACCTTTTAACGATGATCATCGATAACCTGAAGAAGCTGTGACGTGTTGCTGCTGGGTTGGACTTGTTGGATCCAAATTTTTAAAACAAATGGGCTTTTAAAAATATTGGAAAAAGTGAAAAGAAATGAGTTTTTCCCCAAGTGTGATTAAATGAGAATGAAAAGGAAATGTGTCGAGTTTGTCCTTAGAAACTTTAGAGAAAACTCTCTAGTATAAATAGAGAAAGAGATTAGTCATCTTCAAAATGGTTAACACACATGGTGTTCAAATAGTTCGATGTTTCTAAAAACTATTTTTTAAACGGTTTTGATTTTAAAACGATAATGGATTTGTGATCTGCTCTATAGCGTATCCGCGAATCGTTTTCGAAACGATACTATCTGGTTTTGCGAATGCTTACTCTACCGATTCCGAGAAACGTTTTCTCTAAACAATTATTTCTAAAATGGTATAGGTTTCTGCGAACGCCTTAAAAACAAGTTTGCAAAACGCTTTAACCGATTCAAACGTTTCAGCGAACGCTTTCAAAAGCGAGTTTGCTAAATAACCGTATTAATTTAGATAAATCATTTATCGAACTTTGGTTCAGATCGAGTGATTACTGATTCATTTGTTTACTTGTGATCAGATTGCTACCAGTACTTCAAACGTCCAATCAAAGTTTGATCATCAAACACCACGAGTGGAAACACCACCACCTGTGAATGTGTTCAGACCAGTGGGTGCAAATGATGTCGATGAGATGACACGCCAAAATTCTGTTTGCCGATGGTCTTCCTACGACCACATTACCCAACGTGGCCCACCCTGTGATACCGTCAATTCTTGCAGCTGCGAGTCAAGGACTCATGCCGGATTATTTTGACGAAAAAGGTTTTAAAACATGGCAATTGAAGATGTACTTCTTATTGACGAACATGAAGTTCGATAAGTTTCTGAAGGAGGACCTACCAGTTCTTTCAGAAGAAAACAAATGTGCCTACACTCTCGCAAGTGTTGAAGCCTGGACCCATGTGGACTTCGTGTGCAGAGGCTAGATCTTAGGCCGCCTCAGTGAGCAGCTGTACCTCGTGTACAATAAGGAAAAATCCTCCAAGTCATTGTGGATTTCTCTCGAGAAGAAGTACAAATCAGAAGACGCTGGATGTTAGAAATATGCGGTTGCAAAATTTCTCGACTTCAAAATGGTGGATTTCAAGCCGCAATTGATTTGCCATGACATAACTGCTGAAGGAATGTCAATCTGCGGGATGTTCACCGTGAACAGCTTCATCGAGAAGTTATCTCCGGGTTGGGTGGATTTCAAGAACTACCTCAAGTTTAAGAGGAATGCAATGTCTCTCGAAGAAGACATCACTAGGCTGCAAATGGAAGACAAAAGCCGCAAGGCAAACGATTTAAAATTGCAAGAGCACAACGTGAATGTGGCAACCGACAAGGGCAAAAGAAAGGGCAAGGTTGTGGCTGTGGCAACGACATCTCCTTTGAAACCGACCTCCTCAACAAACTTCAAGAAGCGCAACAATGCTGAAAATAAGTTCAAAAGGAAATTCCACAAGTGTAACAAAATTGGTCAGAAAAGTGACGTGTGTCGCAGCAAGCCCAAGGATGATGAGAAAGCTCAAGCCAATATGACGGAAGAGGACGTGTGCGCTGTGGTCTCGGAAGTCAACATGGTGGAAGATAACCCGAAAGAGTGGTGGTACGACACTGGTGCAATGACCCACATATGCGCTGAACGCGCAATATGCAGCACCTACCAGAAAATCAAATCGACTGAACAACTGTTCATGGGAAACTCTGCATTCTCCAAGATCGTTGGTCATGGAAAACTTGTGCTGAAGATGACTTCGAGAAAGAAACTCACTCTTCAAAATGTGAAACACGTCCGTGACATGAGGAAGAACCTGATTTCCGGCACTTTGATGAGCAAGGACGAATTTTTTGCAAATCTTGAGTCAACTCGTGTTGAAGAAATTTGGGGTGTTTGTTGGCAGGGGATACGAGCATAACAGACTGATCAAGATGTGCGTCACGACAGTCTTCCGCAGTAATAATGCTTCTACCTCTAAGAATGTTGTTGCTAATAATGTTGTTGCTTCTGTTTCGAACGTTGTTGAATCTGTTTCGAAAATTTCAATCAATGAGAACAACCCAATTGCTTATTTGCTTGAGTCGTTTAATATTTCGCATGAAACGTTAGGACATGTGATTTACAAATCGATAAAAAGATTAATGAACTTGAACCTAATTCCGAAATACAAAACAAGCAAAGAAAAATGTGAAGTGTGCGTACAGGCCAAACTCACAAAAACGCCTTCATCCCAAGTTGAAAGAACAACCAAAAATCAAGGTTTAATACATACAGATTAGTGTGATTTAAAATACGCACCAACAAAAAATATTTTGTAACGTTCATAGATGATCATACAAAATATTGTTATGTATATTTATTACGTAGTAAAGATGAAACCTTGGAAAAATTCAAGGAATATAATCGAAAAGTTGAAAATCAACTTAATGAAACTTTTAAAATAGTTTAAAGTGATAGATGAGGGAATATGATGGACCGTTTAATGCTTTTTGTCAAGAACATGAGATTATCCATAAAAAAACCGCTCCTTATTCACCGGAATCTAATGGAGTTGCGGAGAAAAAATACCGAACTCTTAAAGATATGATGAATGCGATGTTACAGGAATCTGGGTTAACCCATGACATGTGGGGGGGGGGGGGGGGGGNCAAAACTATTAAAATAGTTAGAAATGATAGAGGAGGTGAATATGATGGACCATTTAATGTCTTTTGTCAAGAACATGGGATTATCCATCAAACCACTGCTCCTTACTCACCGGAATCTAACGGAGTTGCGGAAAGAAAAAACCGAACTCTTAAAGAAATGATGAATGCGATGTTGCATGAATTTGGGTTAGGTCAGGACATGTGGAGGGAGCGTTGCTTACCACGAATTATATCCTCAATAAAATAACACACAAAGTCTGGAAAAAAAATCCTTATGAACTTTGGAAAGGTACTCCACCATCGTATAAATATTTGAAAGTGTGGGGGTGCCTAGCAAAAGTTGCGGTCTCACCTTCAAAAAAAGGTCACAATAGGACCAAAAACGGTGAATTGTATTTTTATTGGATATGCACACAATAATAGTGCTTATCGGTTTACGGTTCATAAATCAGATGTACCGGATATTCACGTTAATACAACCATGAAATCAAGAAACACATCTTTCTTTGAACACGTGTTTCCGTGCAAGATTAAACAAAACCCAAAATGAACTCGTAAAGAAAGAGACGCAATCACCTCTGTAAACGAGGCAAGCACTTCGGGCACATTGTTTGATGATGCAGAAGAAGTCGAAGATGAACCTAGACATAGCAAAAGAGCTCGTAAGGAAAAATCTTATGGTGAAGATTTTTTAATGGTCTTCTTATAGAGAATGAACCAAGAACGTTCGCTAAAGCCATGTCTACGCCATACACACCTTCATGGAAGGAAGCCGATAATAGTGAGTTTGACTCCATTATGCAAAACCATACATATGAGATAACCGATTTACCACAAGAGTTTAAAGCATTAGGGTGTAAATGGATTTTCAAAACAAAGTAGAAAACCGATGGGCGATGGCTCTATAGAGAAGTACAAGGCTAGGCTTGTAGTGCAAGGTTTCTGGCAAAAATAAAGCCTGAATTTTTTTGACACATATTCTCCGGTAACGAGAATAACCTCTATAAGAACGCTAACAAGCATTGCACCTTTAAGAGACCTAGAAATCCATCAAATGGATGTTAAAACTGCTTTTCTAAACATAGATTTAGAAGAAGGATTTATATGAAACAGCAAGAAGGGTTTGTCATTCCAAGTCAAGAACATAAAGTCTGTCGACTTGTGAAGTCGTTGTACATACTTAAACAAGCTCTGAAAAAATGGCACAAAAAATTTGATAATGTAATGATGTCGAATGGCTTGAGCATCAATGAATGTGATAAGTGCATCTACATAAAATACACTCCACAAGGGTACATTTTGTTATGTTTTATACATAGATGACTGTTATACTCATAATTTAGCATGTTTTAGCACCCATTTTAGATAGCTTTGCATCCACTTATGCATTTCATTTAGTTACTTTTAGTCCCAATTGCATCCATATTAGAGTTTAGCAAGTTCTAGCTTAGGTTGTTGCATATTGTGCATATTGAGTCTTAATTAGGTACTTTGGAGGCTTGGAGGACCCCCATGGAGAGTTGGATGACAAGGAGGAAGAAGAGAAGGGAGCCAAACATGAAGCAGACAAGTTTTAGAAGTATATCGACCTTGGTTACGACCTACCAAGGTCGATATAGCTCGGCAGAGAGATTGGAGTGCGCGTATCGGACGTTTGTATCGAACTACTAAGGTCGATACAAAGGCCACCCGGAGTTCTGGAAGAAGTGTATCGGGCATCTGTGTCGGACTGCTAAGGTCGATACACACCTCAACCGAAAATCAAAGCTCGCGTATCGGGCATCTGTGTCGAGCTACCAAGCTCGACACACTCCTTGAAGAAAACCTTTAACAGCGTATCGAGCTGCATGTCAACCTAGCAAGCTCGATACGCTGCCTGATTTTCGCCTAAAACCGGGTCAATACCTGGGTTGTTCCGGGTTGACCCGGTTCGTCCACTGTTGACTATAAATAGGAAATGACCTAATTTTTCCTAAGTATCTCTTAATCTTTTGTTCTTGCTTAGAAAACCTTCCCTTTTGGTTTCTAAGTGATTTTGTAAGACATTTCTTTAAAGTTTATGCAAATTAGTACTTATCTCTTTTAATCTTTAATCTTCTATCTCTCTAATCAGTTTATCTTCACATCTTTCATAGGATTTGAGGGGTTAATCATGATTAGTGAGTAGTTTCATTAGGGTCTAAGGATGGGTTAGATCTAGGGTGTTTTAAGGGTTAATCTTGATGTCTATGATTAGATATTCTCATTTCCCTCCTTGTTTAGTGCTCTAAATGCTAGTTTAGCCATGATTAAGCTAAAACTAGGCCTTAGGGTTTCCCACCCACAAGGTGTTTGATAAAATTATCCAACCAACTAAACAAGGGATTTACATTCCTAGCTCATGAAAGTGATTGTGTAGGGTGTTTATTAGCAATTTAGAACTGTTTCATAATGCTTGTTAGCTTTCTTTTCACAAATAAAAGTTTGATCTTGATTAGGATGATTAATGAAGGGATTAGTGCCATGAAAGTGGATTAGTCTAGCTATTGAGTTCTAAGTTTAGGGATTAGCATATTATGTTATTGATTGACATCAAAGATTGATTCTTGGAACACCTTTGGTTGATAACCCCATCCTTGGATTCATTTTAGTAATTTGATAATCTTGATTAGTAGTTAATTAGCTTTTAATTTGCTTGTTTAGTGCATTCATTGGTTAA
This sequence comes from Alliaria petiolata, assembly GCA_020283515.1. NCBI lineage: Eukaryota > Viridiplantae > Streptophyta > Magnoliopsida > Brassicales > Brassicaceae > Alliaria > Alliaria petiolata. The sequence continues at coordinate 22,164,894 of JAHZTW010000006.1, forward strand.
TTAAGGTGTTAGTAACTTTTGTCTACTTTGTTTGATCATTTAGGTTGTTAGATAAACCTCAAAACTTTATTGCTAGCTTGGATTAAGAAGTTGTATGCATTCCTAGTGTCTTAACCATTTCCATTATGGATTGATCCTCAAACACTACAATGACATGAGTAGGCGTTTGTGTAATTGTTAAGTACACCGAAGAAAACTAGCTTATCAATTTGGCGCCGTTGCCATTTGGATGTTGGTTTAAACATTAGGATTTTACTTTTTTTTTAGACTAAGTTTTATATTTCATTTATTACTTACTAATCTCTCTTGCTTTGTTTGCTCTTTGTCTCTAGGTGTATGAACTTGAGGTCTAGTGGACACAACAATCTAGTTGAGCTTCTATACAACATCCACCGAGTAACAAGAGGAGCTTTTGTGAGAAGAGAAAGAGAGCGCTTAGCACATCTCAAGCGTTTAGGAATGGATATTCCACAAGGACAAGGTGGTAATGGAATACCACAAGGAAACCAAGGGAATGGAGACCAAATCCCNTCATGATTAGTGAGTAGTTTCATTAGGATCTAAGGATGGGTTAGATCTAGGGTGTTTTAAGGGTTAATATTGATGTCTAGGATTATACTCATGCTAACTGTCAAGGAATCATACCCCCTCCAGTTGACAACAACAACTTTGAAATCAAGAACGGGTTGATCAACATGGTGCAACACAACAAGTTTCATGGGTTAGCTTTGGAGGATCCCCTAGACCACTTAGATGAGTTTGATAGGATATGTGACATGACCAAGATCAATGGCATATCCGAGGATGGTTTCAAGCTGAGGTTGTTTCCCTTCTCTATTGGGGACAAGGCACATCTATGGGAGAAGTCACTTCCAAGGGGTTCCATCACATCATGGGATTAATGCAAGAAAGCTTTCCTTGCAAAATTCTTCTCCAACACTAAAACCACACAGTTGAGGAATGGGCTATCTAGATTCACCCAAAACAACAATGGGAGCTTTTGTGAAGCATGGAAAAGGTTCAAGGGTTACACCACCCAATGCCCTCATCATGGCTTCTCCGAAGAGACTCTCTTGAGTACCCTCTACCGTGGTGTTCTCTCCAAGTTTAGGATGCTCCTAGACACAGCTAGCAATGAAAACTTCTTGGGTAAAAAGGTGGAAGAAGGACTAGAGCTTGTGGAGAACCTAGCCCAAAGTGATGGGAACTATGAAGAAGACTATGATAGATCTTCAAGGAGTGATGGTAATTATGAAGACCAAAGGAGAAAGGAGATGAAGTTCCTCAATGAGAAAATGGATAAGTTGCTTCAAGTCTCACAAAAGCATGTTCACTTTGTGAGTGATTGTGATGAGGGTCAAGGAGTCCAACAAGACTTGAATGAGGATTGCCAAGAAGAGGTCAAATATATGGGTGGTCAAGGTTATCAACAAGGTTACAACAACAACTATATGAACAAAAATCTATCCTATAGGAGTACCAATGTAGAGAACCCTCAAGATCAAGTTTACCCTCAACAAGGACAAGGAGGTCAACAAAAGCCCTTTGTTTCTTAAAAGCAACAACAAGGTTATGTTCCTAAGAACAACTATCAAGGGAACAATCACGGTAACCAAGGAAATTTTCTGTCTAAGCAAGGTCTTCCACCGGGTTTTGCACAAGATTTGGATGTGAGGAATGTTTTACAACAAATCCTCCAAGGTCAACAAGGTAGTACTATGGATGTGAGTAAGAAGATGGCTGAAATCCACAACAAGGTGGATTGTTCTTACAATGACCTTAACTCCAAGTTTGACACTTTGAATTCCAAGGTCAAGCAACTGGAGAACAACAAGGGCATTGCTTCCTCATCTACACGAGCTCAAGCTTCTTTGCCCGGTAAACCCGAACCCAACCTTAAAGAATATTGCAATGCTATGAGAAAGATTATGAGCGTGTAGTAGCTGAATTTGAGCAACTCTTTGGATGTCCTAATGATGAGGCTGCAATCAATGAGGACATTGAAGTCCAAGTTGGGGAGGTGGTCATTGAAAATGACCATTTGGTTGTTCACAAACCAATGGGTAAAAGGAGCTTAAGGAGGATGTGACCTCTACACAAGAAAGTATTGTTGAAAAGGAAAGAGAAGTGGCTAAGAAGACTGAAGTTGAGGCTTATGATCTCCTTGTCTACAAGCCACCACTCCCCTTTCCTGAGTTGCTGTTGACTAAAGCACAAAAGAAGGTACTCTCAAGCTTTAGAGGGAGTATGGAAAAATTGGTGCACCATTGCCCAAGGTAAGGAGATTGTCTCAAGTCAAGGGTCAGATAAGGTTCATCAAGTAGATGCTTGCCAATATAGAGAAGGTTGAAGAGCTGATAGAGGGTCTAGATTCAACAAGCGTGGCGTCGAATGAGTCCAAGGTTATCCCAAAGCTTGGTAATCTGACAAATATTTTGATTTCTTGTTCCCTTGGAGACTTGAAGATTGAAAAAGCTTTGTGTGATTCCGGCTCAAGTGTCAATGTGATGTCACTTGAGATGTTCAAGAACCTCGGGATCACTACTATGAAGAAATATTCATCACACATCACCTTTGTTGATGCTTCCTGAAGGCAACCTCTAAGCCTTGTAGAAGATTATCCATTGAAAGTTGGGGAGTGTCTTCTCCCAACTGATTTCATTGTGATGGATATGGTTCAAGCAGAAAAGCTACCTCTTCTTCTAGGGACATCTTTCCTCAACACAGCTGGTGCAAGCCTTGACTTCATCAACAAAAGGGTGATCCTCAAGAATGTGAATGCTAAGGTCTTCTATCCTATGAAACCTTCTGTTTTGAGCCTTTGTGGGACAATCACATGTGACACTAAAGAAGCTGAAGAAGAACCACCTAAGGAGCAGCTGATGGGTCTCACTAGTGTGATGATGCGTGAGGATGAAACCCTTGATCACAACGAGTATGATGGGCCAAGCTTTGATGGTGAGAGTCTACTAATGATGTTTGATGGCCTCAAGGTCCTTGAACATGAAGCTAAGCCGCCAAAGAGGTCTAGGAGGAAGAAGAAGGTGCTGCAGGCTGTAGCAAGCACCATGTACATCAAGAAAGGAGATGGGAAGCAAATTCCACTCCTTGTTCACCCCCATGCCTAAGGGTTTGAAAAGTCAAGCTTAGTGACTTTAAACAAGCGCACATGGGAGGCACTCCCATGTCTATCTTTGTATATATTTGCACTTTTTAATTCAATGTCTTTTCTTAGTGTTTGTGGATGGCAGGTTTCGATCAAGAAGGTTGAGCCAAGAGCAAAAGCCTGCCAAGAAAATTTTGGCGCTGTATCGAGCTGCGTATCGACCTACAAGGTCGATACAGCTCTTACAGAGAATTCGGAGGGGCCATATTGGGCTTTTGTATCGACCAACCAAGGTCGATACAAACGGGCCAGGGGAATTTCGACCTCCGTATCGGGCATCTGTGTCGAGCTACCAAGCTCGGCACAGTTTTTAAAACCCGCGTCTGCAAGCGTATCGAGCTATGTATCGACCTACGTAGCTCGATACGCTCCTTTTTCAGGTAAGTTAACGGGGTATGACCGGTTTAATTCACTTGAATTAAACCGGTCCTTTCCCCTTCTTCTTCCCCAATCACGAAAATTTGCCCCATTCACACACACATAGGCGATTTTTAGGTCTCTCTCTCTCTCAATTTTCAAGCAATTTTCGTGATTTCAAGTGCTCCTAGCTAGATTTCTTGCGTTCTTATTGATTCTAAGCCAATCTCATTCATCTTTCAAACTAATCACGAGGTAATCAATCCAAAACCCAAGTTTTCCATCTTTTGCTCTAATGGTGGAAAATTTGGGGATTTTTACACTAGAATGTTTGAATTGATTGTTTGCGGCTTGGGCATTGCTTGAATATGGATAGGGAGTAGATTTTGAGTGCTATACTAGGATTTCCATGGTTAATTTTTGAAAATTTGACATTTAGTGTTCATGGTGCGAAAAATCAAATTGAACTCTTGAACTTTGTTAGATTTTGGGGCTTTCAATTGCATTAGTTTGCATTGAACATGCTTATGGATTGCCAATAGATAGCACTCGAATTTGGACAATTTGAGAAATTCCAAAATTTTGTATTTGCCAAATTTTGCTAAGTGTAGAATTGGGAGGAAATTTCGGAAATTTGGCTTTGATCTTGCTTGTTGCTTGCTAATTGCCACTATTAGTTGTTCAAACATGAGTTGCTTACTCTCTCTACAAGCTTTGTCTCTCTTGTAGGAACAATGGGAAGGGTTAGAGGAGATGCAACAAACCAAGGGGCAAGCTCACAAGCAAGGTCTTGATATATCATGGTTTTTACCTATTTTTGGACCATGATATAAGTATTTTTATAGATTGTTTTGTTAGTTTTCGAGTCCTACTTGAGTCTTTACAGGATGGAGAACAAATGGAGCTAAAATGGAGATTCTGATGCTTTTTGGAGAGAAATTAGAGATGCAGCCAAAGTGATGAACTCAAGAGCTGGAATTACGTACATGGTGTCGATCGACACCATCAGTGTCGATCGACACCAAATCAAGGCCGGCCAACTTTCGCGACTTCAATGAGAAAAAGGAAAGAGAGCAAGTTTTGAAGAATTACAAGTCTGCCCCTGGACGAAAAATCCTCTTCTATAAATAGATTTCAGGCATTGTTTAGCTAGATACCTTTTCATAATTTATTGTTTTTGAGACTTAGAGAGAGATTGATCCTGAGATTTTGGGGAGACAATTCTAACTCATCTGAGCCAGATTTCGAACCCCTGTATCATTCTCTTTTCTTATTTTATGCAATTTACTTCAGCCTTGATTCATGTTTTCATAATTATGTCTGAGTAGTTTGCTAGTTAGGTTAGGGTGATTTAGGGTTTGATAATGAGTCTGTAGAATGATTAAGTTGTTAGGAAAATCACTTGGATCTTCATCTTGATTTGTGCTTATATTGATTTCTGATTTGATCACTTAGAAATCAAACCTTAGGTTGTTTAATAGATGCGAGAGCATTATTGATAATCTGACCTAATCATAGATGAGCAAAATATTTATTCACAAAGAGATTTGGTTTAAGTGTTTTGTGAACAAATCGAACCTCAACATTAATGCTTGCCTGAATTGTTTGAACTCGCAAAGAGATTTGGTTTTCTTGAATTTAGGTATAGATAACTTCTGCAACGAGAGTTGATTGGTTTTAAATTAGCGTTTCGAGTTCTAGACGGTTCTTAATAATTTCCTGACAATTTAACTTCTGCATTCTCTGAATCAACCTGATAATCATCCTTGCCTAGCATTTTGTCTCTTGAACTTTAATCCACATCTAATATCATTCATGATTTACTTAATAAGTTTTACTCACTTTAAATTGATTGATCTAGCATAATCTGAATTTAGAAACCTTAGTGTAAGCATCTACTTCCCTTGAGATTCGATACCCCTTATACTACGATTGCATTTGCTGTGCACTTGCAGTAGTTTTATTAGGGTAAAACCTGAGCCCTATCAAGTTTTTGGCGCCGTTGCCGGGGAAGTAATAGCTGCCTACGGAATCTAGTACTGGGATTTTGAC
>JAHZTW010000006.1:22174150-22311155 GCA_020283515.1 Alliaria petiolata
ATTGAAGTGATGACGACTTTGCAAGCACCTGATTCTGTAAAATCAGTGAGGAGTTTTTTGGGTCATGCTGGGTTTTATAGAAGGTTCATCAAGGATTTCAGCAAGATCGCGAGACCACTAACTGCTCTTCTCTGCAAAGACGTGAAGTTCGAGTTCACTGCAGAATGCCTTTCAGCCTTTGAACAGATCAATCAAGCTTTAGTGAGTGCTCCAATTGTTCAACCTCCAGACTGGGATTTACCTTTCGAGGTAATGTGTGACGCCAGCGACTTCGCAGTAGGCGCGGTTCTAGGACAGAAGAAGGACAAGAAGCTCCATGCAATTTAATATGCCAGCAGAACGTTGGATGATGCCCAAAAGAACTATGCAACTACGGAGAAGGAATTGCTAGCTGTGGTTTTTGCCTTTGAGATATTTCGCCAGTATCTTGTTGGCTTAAAGGTGATTGTTCACACTGATCATTCTGCATTGAAGTACTTGATGCAGAAGAAGGATGTCAAACCAAGATTGTTAAGGTGGATTCTACTTCTTCAAGAGTTTGACATAGAAGTGAAGGACAAGAAAGGAGTTGAGAATGGAGTAGCTGATCATCTTCTGATAGAATAGAAGAATATAAGATGACGTACCAATTGATGATTTTCTGCCTGAGGAGAATGTTTATCTTGTTGAGAGCCGTTTCCAAACTGTGTGTTCGGAGCAAACAAGCCTCATGTCGATCGACACCAAGCGGGTGTCGATCGACACTGTGTCCGAAATTTTGAAGATTGGCAATTACCCTGTGTCGATCGACACCCGACGCGAGCTTCACTGCGCAGGATCTTAGATGACGTGTTTCGACAGCCAATCTTTGCCATTAATGCTGCAAATCGACCATGGTATGCTGACATAGTGAACTTCCTTGCTGCTGACATTGAGCCTAAACATCTCAAGAATTATGAGAAGAAAAAGTTCACAAGGGAACTCAGGAGATACTATTGGGATGAACCTCACTTATACAAGCATTGTTCAGACAATGTTTACAGAAGATGCATTGCAGAGAGTGAAGTCCGTGATATCCTATTCCATTGTCATGGTTCTGAGTATGCTGGACACTTTGCAACCTTCAAGACAATATTCAAGGTTCTTCAAGCAGGGTTTTGGTTGCCTACTATGTTCAAGGATGCGCAGCTATTCATCACGCAATGTGATGTTTGTCAAAGGAGAGGAAAGATCAGCAAGAGACATGAGATGCCACAGAACTTCATCCTTGAAGTCGAAGTCTTTGATTGTTGGGGTATTGACTTCATGGGCCCTTTTCCTCCATCCTTTGGAATCCAATACATCTTAGTGGTTGTAGACTATGTCTCTAAGTGGGTGGAAGCAATTGCTTCTAAGACCAATGATGCTACTGTGGTTCTTAAGCTGTTCGAGACCATCATTTTCCCTAGATTCGGAGTGCCTCAAATTGTTATAAGTGATGGTGGTTCTCACTTCGTCAACAAGGTATTCAACAAGCTGCTAAAGAAGCATGGTGTTCAACATCGTGTGGCTACTGCGTATCACCGCCAAACGAGTGGACAAGTAGAAGTCTCCAATAGACAAATCAAGCAAATTCTGGAGAAGACAGTGGGCAAGACAAGGAAAGATTGGGCCGCAAAACTGGATGATGCACTTTGGACCTACAGGACTGCATACAAGACGCCACTTGGGACTACACCTTTCCAGCTGCTCTATGGCAAAGCTTGCCATCATCCAGTGGAATTGGAATACAAGGCGCATTGGACTATCAAGAAGATGAACTTTGACTTGAAGCCAGCTGCAGAAAGGCGCCTAATACAACTCAATGAGCTCGACGAACTGCGCTATCACGCCTATGAGAACTCGGAAGCTATACAAGGAGAGGACAGAGGCATATCATGACAAAAAGATTGTCTCCAGACAATTCGAACCAAATGACCAGGTACTTCTATACAATTCTCGTTTACAATTGTTTCCTGGTAAATTGCGTTCACGTTGGTCAGGTCCCTTCACCATCAAAGAAGTCAGACCATATGGAGCAATTGTCTTGACCAACTCCAAAGGAGAGGAATTCATTGTGAATGGGCAGAGAGTGAAACATTATTGGGCTCAAGCCGAGATTCCAGACAGACACATTCTGTCTCTGGATGATGCACCCACCACCTAAATGCATGAACAGTCAAGCTATTGACGTTAAACGAGCGCTGAGTGGGAGGCAACCCACTAATAGGTACTTAGTTTATTTTTCATTTTGATTTTGGTTTTACTAATTATTTTGGCTTTTATATAAAAAAAAAGAAGGGAAGAAGGATTGTCGATCATGCTCAGTGTCGATCAACACCCTTAGTGTTGATCGACACCCACCAGGGACACAGATAAGTCTTCATAACCTCGACACTTATTCTTTTTCCTCATTTTTCAAAAACCCGATACTTTGAGAGTTTTTCCCCCAAATCACCAATCTTCAAATTTTCACCAAATTGAGTGATTCCAAAGCCCAATCCGTGCGGATTTCATCCCTCTTTCATATTCCATTACCCATTAATTCGATCTACAAGGTATGTTCTTCAAATCTCCCAATTTTATTTGCGGTCCTAAGGTGAAAATTTTCGAATTCAACCTATTTAGCTTGATTTCTTTATTGACTGATGCTTATTTAGGTTGTATAACATGAATTAGATCATTCTCCAACTGTTTTTCATCCTTGAATTTGCATAATTTGAAATTTTCGAAATTTTTGGAAATTGATGATGCATGTTGCGAATTTGGATTTTTCTTTGGGCTTGATGGTTTAGACTTGGTCGATTTATGCTATTGGGATTGTTAGGACTGCTAATTGATGATAAATTGAGGATGAAATCGTGTTTTCAGATTCGAATTCGAAATCCACGCATGGTGTCGATCGACACCCGACCATTACAGACGCTTTGTCTTTCATTTGTTGGATTTTTGATTTGATTTTTGTTTTCCTTTTCGCTTGCAGATGCCACCACGAACCAAGAGACCAAGGGAAGCTGAAGCATCCGCCTCAGGAACTGCTAATGATGCAGCAATCCCCTCTCTTCCTCCTTGGCCAAAACGTGAAGGTGCAAGGATTCGCATTGAGCGAAAATGGGAGGACTCTCCGGCTAAAGAGGTCGCAAAGAACCTATGCACTCTTCGAGGCATCGACGAAGCTTGGAAAGACTATGACACGCTATTCTATAATGCGTGGCTGAAGGTCGAGATCTCACCGACTCGGTTTGCATGTGAGAAGCCGATGCGAGAGTTGGACATCAAAGATGACGTCCTGCACCTGATGAGCAGAGTTGGGATGGGCACTATGGTGTCGCGGCCGTATGACCTTTATCCAAACCTTGTCCGCCAGTTCATTGCTACAGCGTGGGTCTACTATAGGAATGAGGTTATTCACAATGCTTTGGAAGGCACATTGACCTTCCTTATCCGCGGGATTCGCTACAGGATTCCACTTCCAGAGCTTTGCGGGATCTATGGGTTCGCAGATGAGCATGCAACAGGAGTCTCTCTTCAGACATAGCTTCCGGACAACCAGGATTTCTGGTCACACTTCGGAAATGGGAGGTATGACTCTAAGACTTCCACACAGACCGATATTCGCCATCTTACCCTTCGCTACTTGGTCCGCATATTCGCCACTACACTTCTGTGTAAGCACGAGCCAGAGAAGATGCGAGTGTCTGAGTTGGTATTGTTGTATCGCGCCCTTTGGTCTGAGATTTATGAGGCGTTTGACGCGCCAGAGAGCGCGAACCTTGGCGCGGTATTTGCTCATCATTTGGCTTCCTTGAAGACGAAGCCTTTCAGTGGTACGAAGACCAAGCCTGAGACTGTAGGCAGTCTTCTGACTCCTATCTTCCAGCACTGCAGGATTGACACTTCTAGCTGCACCATTGATACATCGCGTGCTTGGATTGATATGGATTACTTGCGGAGGGCTCACTGGGTGAAGCCAGAGAGGTTATGGGTCTTCAGCGACGAGCAGAGAGTGCAACGCATGGTCCAGTTACCTGACATGGACCTTACTCACATTACTGGCGACCCAGGCCGCCTCGCATTTCAGCCTAGTCCGAACAGGCTGAGGACTACTCCCATTCCCAGACGCAGAGGTGCATCCTCCCGACCAGTTGAGGATCCCACACGCCCTTCTTGTTCGAGGCGCAACAGGGCTCCGTTGCCTATTGGTTCTCACCACCTTCCAGATGCTCCCGAGATTCCTATGGAGCCAGATGTTTTCCAGAGATATGTGGTGCAGAGCTTCCAGGCCATTTGGAACGCCATTGCTACTGTTTCCAGCTGCAGCTGCGTTCTCCCTCCCACACCACCACGCTCTTCTCCACCACGTTCTGAGGACGACGAGTGATTCTCCATTCCTTTTAGTATTTTGATTTGGAAGATTCTAACAACAATTCTGACTTAGCAAAAATCATGTTCGAGTGGCTGAACTCTGTCTACGGACAGAGTGTCGATCGACACCATCTTCATACACAGCAACGATCGACACCATCTGTGTCGATCGACGCTGCGCGCAGAGTCAGGTAATCCGATTTTTCTCTTTGTTTTCTAACAGTTTAGCACTAATTTTTTCTATCCAAACTCATTCTTAGCAACACTGGGGACAGTGTTATTCAAGTATGGGGGAGGTGGTTGCTGACATTGTGTTTTTTTTTAGAGTTTGTTTTTGAGTCAAAATTTTGTTTTATTGAGTCAAAACGAGTTGGAACTTTCTGTTTTTCTAGGAACTTAACCGCAGATTGTTGACAGTTGAGGGACCATTGCTGTAGTAATTGATTTCGGGTCTTACTAAGTAGAAAGCTGCAAGTGGATCAATTTAACAGATAAAGTTCAGATCCCCTTATGAGAACTAGGTATGCACTGAACTTGATTCCTCTTTCAGTTTTGACAAGATTAGAAATCTGCAGTCTCTTCTTGATCTTCCCTTGAGAAAAGAAAAGAAATAAAAAGTCTGATCAAGGAATAGTGCAAAGAACCTCATGAGCCTGTCTCCTCACAAGGAACAATATTAGTGAGAGCTCACGAACCTGTCTCCTCACAAGGAACACAAGTAGGAGCAACACTATTCCAAAACTTAAAAGAATAAGAAAAAGTCAATGAAAAAATCTTAGAACACCCTGAAAATGGGTAGCAGTTGACTAAGGGAAGAGAAAATAGGAGAGCTGTAGAAAGTATATCTTGTTCAGACGATAAGGAAGGGATAGAATCAGAAAAGTTCTTTAGCATTACCACTCTTAGAGTTCGAAATGTTACAAAGGAAAGGATCCGGATTTAACTGGGAGATTGCTAAGCTTGTGGTAAGTACACTGAACATTACCTAAGGTTGGCTAAATAGTATGTGGATTCAAGAGTGTTAGCATTTGTGGCGTTCCGAAAAAGTACTCGAAAGTTTTTGTTTTCAAACCTCTACTTCAGTCTAAGTTTCTGTTTTGCTTGAGGGCAAGCAAAAGCTAAGTCTGGGGGAGTTGATATATCATGGTTTTTACCCATTTTTGGACCATGATATAAGTATTTTTATAGATTCTTTTGTTAGTTTTCGAGTCCTACTTGAGTCTTTAGAGGATGGAGAACAAATGGAGCTAAAATGGAGATTCTGATGCTTTTTGGAGAGAAATTAGAGAAGCAGCCAAAGTGATGAACTCAAGAGCTGGAATTACGTACATGGTGTCAATCGACACCATCAGTGTCGATCGACTCCGAATCAAGGTCGGCCAACTTTCGCGACTTCAATGAGAAAAAGGAAAGAGTGCAAGTTTTGAAGAATTACAAGTCTGCCCCTGGACGAAAAATCCCCTTCTATAAATAGATTTCAGGCATTGTTTAGCCAGATACCTTTTCATAATTTATTGTTTTTGAGACTTAGAGAGAGATTGATCCTGAGCTTTTGGGGAGACAATTCTAACTCATCTGAGCCAGATTTCGAACCCCTGTATCATTCTCTTTTCTTATTTTATGCAATTTACTTCAGCCATGATTCATGTTTTCATAATTATGTCTGAGTAGTTTGCTAGTTAGGTTAGGGTGATTTAGGGTTTGATAATGAGTCTGTAGAATGATTAAGTTGTTAGGAAAATCACTTGGATCTTCATCTTGATTTGTGCTTATATTGATTTCTGATTTGATCACTTAGAAATTAAAACTTAGGTTGTTTAATAAATGCGAGAGCATTATTGATAATCTGACCTAATCATAGATGAGCAAAATATTTATTCACAAAGAGATTTGGTTTAAGTGTTTTGTGAACAAACCGAACCTGAACATTAATGCTTGCCTGAATTGTTTGAACTCGCAAAGAGATTTGGTTTTCTTGAATTTAGGCATAGATAACTTCTGTAACGGGAGTTGATTGGTTTTAAATTAGCGTTTCGAGTTCTAGACGGTTCTTAATAATTTCCTGACAATTTAACTTCTGCATTCTCTGAATCAACCTGATAATCATCCTTGCCTAGCATTTTGTCTCTTGAACTTTAATCCACATCTAATCTCATTCCTGATTTACTTAATATGTTTTATTCACTTTAAATTGATTGATCTAGCATCTACTTCCCTTGGGATTCGATACCCCTTATACTATGATTGCATTTGCTGTGCATTTGCAGTAGTTTTATTAGGGTAAACCCTGAGCCCTGTCAGGTCTTCAAAGCGCCAAGGGAAGAGGCAAGTGGTTGAGGACCGAGAGGTTGGAAGTGAGGAGGAACAGTTGGTGCTTAGAGCAGATACGAGGGCTATCACGAGAGCTTCAAAGGGGAAAGCAAAGGCCACACAAGAGGGGCCAAAGAAGAAGCTCACGCCCGAGGAACTCCTCAAGGCATTCGTGAGTATGTGTTTCAAGGCGACGAAGTACCCGCACGAGGGACGTTTGACTTTGACCGTAGCCAAGTAGTTGAAGGAGAAGAAGAAGAAGAGGAAGAAGAGGATTAAGACCCAAGCCTAGTTTATGGTAGCGAGAGGTACTACTTCCCCTCTTGCATAGACCCAATGCCAAGTCCGGCATTGAGAGAAGCCCATGCACACATTGGTTTCCTCAAGAGATGGAGCAAGCATCTAGACCGAGTCATAAAGAAGCTCGGTGAGACAGTGAAGGGTTTGAAGAAAACAGTCAAGGGGCTAAAGGCCATCATCAAGGGAAAATCCTCCACAAGGGGTAGACAAGAAGGCGCAAGCGAGGCAGTAGAGGATGAAGATGACGGAGAGAGCGAAACGGACCTTGATAGGCGCCATTCATTCGAAATGCGCCCAAGGAAACCGGTCCAAGAAGAACCACCTCGCTCCTCCTCCTACGAAGCACGGCCAAGGAATAGAAAGCCGAGCCGATCTCCTTCCTCAAGCGACCAATCGATCTCCTTAGGGTCATCCTCCTCTTCACAAATTTGAGGTACCTCCACCTCCCTTGTAAATATATCTTTTAGTCTTTCATTTTGTGTTTTATGTCATATTGATTGCGGTCTCCTCTAGACTTATATTACACAAGGGACTGTGTAATTTAAGTTTGGGGGAGAGGTTGAGAGATTTGACATTGTGTTTTGTGAGGATTATTTTTCCTTTATGCATTTTGAGTCTCATGCATTCACTTAAGGCATAGAAAAACGAAAAAAATTGAAAATTTTGAAAAATTTCCAAAAAGAAAGTCATTTAGATGTTGCATTTGCATTTTAGGATTGAGTCTAGTTGCATTACATGTAGGAATTGCATTCATATGCATTGGGAGCAATGATGAGCTTATCCTTGTAGAATGCCAACTCATGTAATCAATTCAATGCCCTAGTTCTTAATTCTTTGATGCATTTGATCAAGTCTTGAAAGTAAGGAAGAACCATGCTTGGATCATTTCACTTGTCACCTAGAACTTGGTCGAAATAGAGTCTTGAATTTGATAACCAACTCTAATCACTTGAACCGAATTTTGACATCTAATTATCATGTCTTGCATTGAAAGTGAATTCATGGATTACATACATATTTGAGCCTTCTTACTCACTTTACCACTCTCTTGTTGGCTCAAGTAGTTACCCCCCACCTTACCTTACCTCCTTTGAAGCCAATTGTTCTAGTGAGAATATTTGTGAGGCCTTATTTTGATTGAACTTAGCATAAAGTGTTAGGTTTGAGACGACAAGTTTAGGCTCTCATGTAGATTCTAGTCTCACATATCGAGGCTAGCTTTAGGCTTAGGAATTTGGGTTTTGGGGCGCGGTATTACTTGGTGTTGTGGAATGGATTGTATGCTTGTATTTTAGCATGATGAGTTGTGGAAAGAGATTAGAAAGAAAGGGAATGAAAGAGGCTTGGAAGGAGAATAAGGGAAGCATAGTTTGAAATGGTGGATCTTATGTTTGAAAAGAAAAAGTATAGCTCTAAGTGTTAAAAGGAATGAGGTAGCCTTAAGAAAAGAAAAAAAAAGAAAATCAAAAGAGGCTAAAGGGGCCAAAGAAAGAGAAAAGGGTTACCTAGGAATGAAAAGAAGAGCTAAGTTATGAAAAAAAAGATCACACCATTCACTATGAGTTAAAGGTTGAAGAAGTCTCCCCTTAAGTGCTATAAGAAGAAGAAGTGGTTTGTGAGATTCATGGGTTTAGCAAGGCACAAAGAGCCTTGAGAGAAAAGGGTAGCTTTAGAGGGTTGAGTGAGCTTTAAAAAGAATGAATGAGAGGGGTTTAGGACCATTGATAGCATCATGGGTAGATGAGAGTCTAGTCTTGTATGCATCACTTGTCTTTTACCTTTAGCATTATGCATAAAGTTTAATCCTTTTGAGTGAAACCCTTATGCGAATTGGAAGCCACGTGAATTAAGATCATTTTTATCTCAAAGCCTAGTCCCTTAGCCAAATGAATTCACTTGCATTGCATTGTCATGATACACGGTATGCAACATAATGAATGTTAAAGAGTTGGCTTGATAGGGAGACATATTTAGATTAAAATCTTAGTGCATTTGATTGTTGAGATGGGCATGGCTAACTCTTTTGGAGTAAGGATGAATTCAAATGCACCTTAGAATTAAGAACTAGGACATTGAGTTGATTGTATTTTTTGGCATTTTTGGATGATGAGCGCCCACCTTTAAACCTCTCTCTCGGATTTGTCATATTTGTTTGCTTGAGGGCAAGCAAAAGGCAAGTTTGGGGGAGTTGATAGACTCATAATTTAACATGTTTTAGCACCCATTTTAGATAGCTTTGCATCCACTTATGCATTTCATTTAGTTACTTTTAGTCCAAATTGCATCCATATTAGAGTTTAGCAAGTTTTAGCTTAGGTTGTTGCATATTGTCCATATTGAGTCTTAATTAGGTACTTTGGAGGCTTGGAGGACCCCCATGGAGAGTTGGATGACAAGGAGAAAGAAGAGAAGGGAGCCAAACATGAAGCAGACAAGTTTTAGAAGTATATCGACCTTGGTGTCGACCTACCAAGGTCGATATAGCTCGACAGAGAGATCGGACGTTTGTATCGGACTACTAAGGTCGATACAAAGGCCACCCGGAGTTCTGAAAGAAGTGTATCGGGCATCTGTGTCGGACTGCTAAGGTCGATACACACCTCAACCGAAGATCGAAGCTGTCGTATCGGGCATCTATGTCGAGCTACCAAGCTCGACACACTCCTTGAAAAAAAACCTTTAGCAGCGTATCGAGCTGCATGTCGACCTCGCAAGCTCGATACGCTGCCTGATTTTCGCCTAAAACCGGGTCAATACCCGGTTTGTTCCGGATTGACCCGGTTCGTCCACTGTTCACTATAAATAGGAAATGACCTAATTTTTCCTAAGTATCTTTTAATCTTTTGTTCTTGCTTAGAAAACCTTCCCTTTTGGTTTCTAAGTGATTTTGTAAGATATTTCTTTAAAGTTTATGCAAAGTAGTACTTATCTCTTTTAATCTTTCATCTTCTATCTCTCTAATCATATTTATCTTCACCTCTTTCATAGGATTTGAGGGGTTAATCAAGATTAGTGAGTAGTTTCATTAGGGTCTAAGGATGGGTTAGATCTAGGGTGTTTTATGGGTTAATCTTGATGTCTAGGATTATATCTTCTCATTTCCCTCCTTGTTTAGTGCTATAAATGCTAGTTTAGCCATGATCAAGGTAAAACTAGGCCTTAGGAAATTTCCCACCCACAAGGTGTTTGATGAAATTCCCCAACCAACTAAACAAGGGATTTACATTCCTAGCTCATGAAAGTGATTGTCTAGGGTGTTTATTAGCAATTTAGAACTGTTTCATATGATTGTTAGCTTCCTTTTCACAAATGAAAGTTTGATCTTGATTAGGATGATTAATGAAGGGATTAGTGCCATGAAAGTGGATTAGTCTAGCTATTGAGTTCTAAGCCAAGGGATTAGCATATTATGTTATTGATTGACATCAAAGATTGATTCTTGGAACACCTTAGGTTGATAACCCCATCCTTGGATTCATTTTAGTAATTTGATAATCTTGATTAGTAGTTAATTAGCTTTTAATTTGCTTGTTTAGTGCATTCATTGGTTAATTAAGGTGTTAGTAACTTTTGTCTACTTTGTTTGATCATTTAGGTTGTTAGATAAACCTCAAAACTTTATTGCTAGCTTGGATTAAGAAGTTGTATGCACTCCTAGTGTCTTAACCATTTCCATTATGGATTGATCCTCAAACACTACAATGACATGAGTAGGCGTTTGGGTAATTGTTAACTACACCGAAAAAACTAGCTTGTCAATGACATGCTCATTCTCGGAAGTACAAAAGATTTAATCAATCAAACTAAACAGCTGCTAAAAAGCAAGTTTAATATGAAAGATACAGGACTCGCAGATGTAATTCTAGAATTCAAATCACTAAAAAATTTGATGGAATCATCCTGTCTCAAACTCATTATTTTGAAAAGATAGTTGAGAGGTTTAAAAACTACTCAAATGGGACAACAAAATCTCTGGTAGACTCAATTTCACCTTACAAAAAATTATGGTGAAGCGGTGTCACAACTGGAGTATGCAAGAGTGATCGGAAGTATAGTGTACTTAACAAATTGTACTAGATCCGATCTAGCGCACACGGTAAATGTACTAAGTCGTTACACAAGCAATCTAGGACATACACATTGGAAAGCTATAACTAGAGTATTAAACTACTTACGTTATACCAAAAATTATGGTCTTTACTATGGTAAAGAACCCGCAGTTTTAGAAGGATACAGTGATGCAAACTGGATTTCCGACTCAAAGAACCCAAAATCCACGAGTGAATATGTCTTTACGCTTGGAGGTGGAGCGGTGTCCTAGAAATCTTCCAAACAAACTCTGTTAGCCAGATCGACCATGAAATCTGAGTTTATGGCGCTAGATAAAGCCGCAGAGGAAGCAGAGTGGCTTCGAAATTTTCTGGAAGATATTCCTATGTGGGAGAAACCAATGCCAGCATTGCGTGTACACTGTGATAGTCAATCGACTATAGCTCGGGCATTGAAGAATCTCTATAATGGTAAATCTCGTCACATTAGAAGACGACATAAAACCATTAGATATTTGATCTCAAGTGGTGTAAGACGGTATCCGGCGACGAGAGACGGCACATAACCCACAAATCACAGGATCGAAACATGTCTCTGATACCATGTTGGAATTTGTGATTAAAAGCGAAAAACTAAAATTTGCTCTCAGAAACAATAAGAAGAAGAAAATCTCAATTTAGATTTAAGAAAGCTCGTATTATCATTGATAGATAGTTTTGAGCTCTGCAAAGCTTACATACTTATAGCAAAAACTTTAACATAATTACTATTTTTAAAACCGTAAAAAGGAAAGATACTGAATTGCTAATTTAACTAAAACATAATGGTAAAAAGGAAAGATTTTTATTATTTTTGAGAGAAAATTTTAGTTTTTCGCTTTTAATCACAAATTTCAAATCCAACAATTTAGTCCCTTGGGATCCAAATCAGAAGAAATCACTGATACACCGTATTTCTCTGTATATCTTTCAAGGATTTGTACTTATCATATTCGATTGTTTTGGCCCCGGTAAGATAGTTCCAGACAGGGGACCAGTTCTGATATAGAGCCAATACATCGCCTATTCTAGGATATATAAGCAACTCGTCTCCGTGATTGCCTTTGATCACCTTTACTTTGTGTGAGAAATGTAAGGTGACTTGCAGATTTGACACAATGACAAACAAAAGAGTAATAAAACTGTAACGACTCAGGTCCAGCCCATTTGAATAAGTTTAAATGAATTGATTTGACTACATATGTCATCAAAGTGCACTTACCTTTTCCGATCACTTACCCTGAGAGAACTACAGAGTTAAGCGTGCTTATGCTAGAGTAGGAACAGGATGGGTGACCTTACATGAAGTCCTCTGCAGAACCTTGTGAGTGAGGCCAAAACACGGGGATATGTCACGTGGTGATTGCAGGGTCAATAAATAAGTCGATCGGGCCACCGAGAAAAATAACGCACCGACTGTCGGACAAGGGCGGGGGGCCACAGCCTGGGAGAGGTGTGGAGCCTCGCTGGTAGGGACGGTCGGGACGTTACAAGTGGTATTAGAGCCAGGAAAGTAAAACTAGTTCTGTCCCAGGAGACTGTCTTGGGGTTTGAGGGTTAGGGCTCACACCGGCGGGATCAGAATTCAGAGACGAATTCACGTTTAATGGAGGAGAATTGTAACGACTCGGCCCTGGTCCATTTGAATAAGTTTAAATGAATTGATTTGGTATCTATGTCATCAAAGTGCACTTACCTTTTCCGGTCACTTACCCCGAGAGAACTCCATAGTTAAGCATGCTTATGCTGGAGTAGGAGTAGGATGGGTAATCTTACGGAAAGTCCTCTGCAGAACTGTGTGAATGAGGACAAAACACGGAGAAATGTTACGTGGTGAGTATAGGGTCAATAAATAAGTCGGTCGGAATATCAAAAAAAATAACGCAGCGACCATCAGACAGGGACGAGGGCCCACAACACGGAAGAGGTGTGGAACCTCGTTGGTGGGGACGTTTGGGATGTTACAAAAACGATTTCAAGATATGACTGAGCTTAGAGTACATCTAAATGTATAATAATAATAGTATTTTTATTTTTTTAATAAAATTTATGTAGTTATTTTAAGATAAAAAATATTATTATTGACCCCGTAAATATTTTTTCTACCTCTATCACTCGTTGGGTTCATAATCGTAGTAGAGAATACTCTGTAAATTTCGGTTATTAGCTTTGATGTAATCTCGATGATTCGGAAGTGCGAAAGGAGGTGATGACACTCCCTTCTATGAATGCGAATAAAGAAAAAGTATAGAATGTGCGTGCTAGATTTCACACAATAGATAATATGTTAATAAAAACAAAAGAGGACGAAAGGATTCTATGTTAAACACGACACGAAGATCCGAAGACGGGAATTTTATTCAAGCTGCTTTGATAAGCTATTAGGGTACAACTATTTTTGCTAGGTAAAATGTCCATCCCCTTTACCCGCGAGTTAAGGGTTCTATTTATACATCTCTATTCGTAAATCTAAGTGAAGGTCTCAAGAATCTTCTCGTAGATTCTTCTTTATCTTCTCTTGGCGGCGCTCTCTTCCACGAGACCGTCTTCTAGGGCGAATCGTGGCTTCAGACTTCTTCGTGGGCTTGCGCTCTGCCCATTTTGACGATGATCCGTCTCGAGTTCGGCCTCGTTCCTTGTCTTGGGCTCGAATCACTTCGTGCCTTGTTCTTGGGCTCGGATGAGCTCGCTGCTTGGACTGTCAAGAGGAGATGTTGGTTTGGTTCGGCTCGTGCATAATTCGTACATTCTTCAGTCCAGCTCGGTTTCTACACAGTTTGTGCACCGAGCCGAGCCCGGTTTGCGCTCGGTTTACGCACGGTTCGGTTCGGCTCGGTTTTTGCACAGTTTGTGCACCGAGCCGAGCCCGGTTTGCGCTCGGTTTATGCACGCTTCGGAAATCTCCTTCTATACTTAGTCGTTTCCTCGATCGATCTTGCCTGGTTGAAAACCGACCCCAACAGTTAGCCCCCCAGCTTGTTAGACGCATGAGTGTGTGTGACGAGGTGTTAAGTTAGGCAAGATCGATGTCTGAGGCGTTTGGCCTCGTCTCCTCGACATCACACTTTGTTCCGAGGCATTTTCGCTTCGTTCCCGAAATATTCTGATTAAGCGAAGAAGTGAATAATTTTGTGCCGGGGCATTTTTGTACTCGGCTCTTAACTTTTTACCAAGATGAACTTGTTTGCCGAGGCGAGGTGTGAAACTCGTCGCCGAAGTGTCGACGTTTCTGTTCGGCTTTCAGCTTGTCACCAGGACGCTCAACTTGTTTGCCGAAGCGTGTAAGTCGCAATCGAGGTAAGGTTTTTTTTGAACCGAGCTTTCGCCTCGGCTTGTTCTGCAGGAATCATTCGCCTCGAAGCGTTTGACACTTAGGGAATTCATATGACTTTTTCTTGTGTGGGCTTTCGATTCTGGGCCGATATCGTTGGACTTAGGCCTACAATCATCTCTTAAGGCCCACTATCCAACCTTCGGACTTGGGCTCGTCTTGGGAAGCGGAACCGTCTTTAGGGTTCCCGAGGCGACGCGATGACTTGTCTATAAAACACCGAGGTTCCTCTCGACTTCCTCATTATCATCACTTCTCAAAAAACTCTCAAAAGTTTGTTTTCTTTCTTCTCTCCCTTCTCTCTTTCGTTTATGTTTAGATTTCGGTTAGGGTTTTCCAAGTTCCTACCGAGCCGCCGTCACCCGCCTTAGTTCTCCGATCGATCTTCGAGTATTCCGGCTGTTTTTCGGATTCTCCGATCCATCTTCAAACGATCTCCGAGGAATCGACTAGCCTTCAATGTCTTCATCTAGTCTCCGAACCGAAGTGATACCCGAGGCGATCGTAACGCCTTCACGCTCCGAATCTTGGACCGAGGTGGTCCCCGAGGCGAGCTCGAATAAATCCCGAGGTGCGACAAATACTCCGATCCTTTCTCCCCAAAGCGAGACGAGCACGCAGCCTTCTTCGCCCCAAGGTGATTTGGTCCTTGAGGACTCCGTAGGCTCGGTTAATTCTCGACTAAGTTAGGGAGAAGAATATTCTCTTCCCCCGCTTGTCATTCCGCCAAGCTCTCAGCTACCAACTGCGCCGAGGAGCATGTCTCAGTGTCCGAAAAATCCCCTGAGCCGAAACCCGAGGATGAAGACTGGAACTGGGATCCAGTCAAGGCGAAGCGAGAGTTGGACGAGTTAGTGCGGCTTCAAAAGGAGAACACGCCGAGGCGTCGAGATATAGTACACCTCCGACGCAAATCCAAATCCGAGGTGTACTATATCTCGAACAAGAGATATTGTAGGATAATCCAGGACTTTCCGAGTAAGGATTCAGACTGGAAAAGCAGATTCTTCTACGTCCTTATAAACGATGCTTCCTTTTTGGAGGATTGGCTTGAGAGAACTAAGGCGGACTGGGGTCCAATTGGTAGAAGACCGAAGCGACTCTAGGGATTTTTTTTTTTTGCATGCTTCGGCTTGGTTCTTGCCCTATTAATATTCCTTTTGCTTTTTGTCGTGCTAAGGTATCCGGAAGATATTTGGGAAGTTGCGAAGGTTTTCAATCAAAGGAAAGTCCGTTGGAAGAAGACCTTCTCTCTTCAGCGAATCGAACGCGTCCGAGCCTTGTACCTTAGTGGTTATCAAGCAGGTGGTTCTGAATCTTCCAGTGCGTCCGAGGATACCCGGATAAAGATGGCGAAAAGGCTGACCCTTCGCGAAAGACAAGAGCTCGAAGCAAAGAAGCTCGCCGAGCGAAAGGGGAAGAATGGCTCGGGACCTCGGGAATCTGTTTCCGGGCAGAGGGACGCGCGTGATGCTCCTGAACTCGGAGGTACGGAGAAGACCTCCGAGCGGGAACATGTGCCTGCCGGCGATCCGAGCCTAAGAACAGCCCCCGACCCCAACCCCAAGCAAAAGACCACGAGCAGGCCCAAGGAGGTAGTTTCGGGCCTCAAATCTGGGATGAGACCTGGAGATACGATCCCTTCTCTCCCCCGAGATGGTGACCAAATCTCGGTCAAGGGCAAGAAATCAGGGAAGCGTCCCGCGGTTGATGCATCTGGAGCGCCTGAGGTAAGGAAAACGAAAAAGGAGAGGCGAGCGCCTGGGAATGCAAAGCCGGCCAGCGTTCCTGAGGCCGGTCTCAAAGTGACCGAAGGGGTTTACATTGACCCCGAAGTCGCAGCCACTCTCTTCTCAAAAATTCTCGCCCCGGGCAGTCTCTTTCCTCCTCCGGATACGCACAGATGGCTCTCAAAGCGACTAAGATGAAGACTGTTTTGTGGGATAGTTATTTATTGTTCCGACCCGTTTCGCTTCTCGTGCTTACGCTTTTCTTCGTGCAGTTCACCGCCGCAGCCAATGAGATGGTTCTCGGGTACGAGGCGGAGGCCCGGGATGATCAAAGGCGGGTTGAGAATGCTCGTGGTGCCGCTGTTTCCCTGAAGACGAAGTTTGACGAGGCGGAGGCTACCCATGCCAGGAGAGAGGAGGAATCTGCGAAGCGCATTAAGGTTCTCCAAGCTGAAAGAGACGTGTTCAAGCGTCAGCGCGATGAATCGGAGAAAAAGGCATCGCGTCTCTCGGATCACAGGGCTCAACTGGAGGCAGACATGGCCTCTTTAGAGCGGCAGGTTCCGTCCGAGCGGGAAATGCATGAGGCAAATCTAGAGGAAGCACGCCAGGGGGTGAGACGCGAGCTGGCCGACAAGTACCGGGATCGAGTCTCGTTAGTCGAGGCTAAGGTGATTCTGCTCAAGGGAGAAGTTCGGGACAGGGTTGCCGATTTGGCCGAGGTCGAGGGGAACCTTCAGTTTATCGGCATTCTTCAAGGTCCCGACCCTCCTACCCTTGAGGATGAGACGGTGAGGCTGACGGAGTGTAAAGCCGATCTGGTGGGTGCCTACGAGGAGTTTGAACGGCTTGGGCAGATATTTGTGTTGATTTGAGGCCTTCTCCTGTGTCGACGGATCCGTTACCAAGTCTTCCAAGTGGGAAAATGCTCGAAGTTTCAGCTTTGAAAGCTGGGAACGCGTATCTCTCTGGGTCGAACGCCAACACTCCTCGCATAGAGGAAATGCTTTCCGAGAAACGATTCGCCGAGCCTCCTTCAAAAGATGATGCTGCCGAGGATGCCAACGCCAAAGCTCCCGAGGATGCCGTTGCCGCAGCCCCCGAGGATACTAACGTTGAAGTTGTCAAGGGCGTCGACACCGAAGACCCTGAGGATGCTGATGTCGAAGTCTCCAAGGAGGTTACCGACGCAGCCCCCGAGGACGCCAATGCCAAAGCCCCCGAGGATGCCGATGTCGAAGTCTCCAAGGACGTTACCGACGCAGCCCCCGAGGACACCGACGCCGAACCTGCCGGGCCAAACTCTGATGTCGTCTGATTTCTGTTTTTTTTTAAGACTATTATTGTTATCGTCTCTCGTTAGTGCTTTTCTTATTATTATTTTTCTGGTTTGTTTCATCGTTCGAACAAGATGCATGGATGGCTTTATCCGCGACATTAGTTATGCAAATTCGTTTTTTTATGATCAGTTGTTTGATTTGTTTAGTTTTCGGATTCATATGGTTCTGTCAAAGCGTCTGGGTCCGTAATCCCGAAGTCATTTTTTCATTCCTCGAATGTTTTAGGATCCAATTACTTAAGGATAAACTGAGATGTCGAGGTGATTCGGTGTTCGTCGGATGTCCTGTCTTTAACCGATGTTTGCTTAGTAGCGAGCCGTCTATCGGGTTTTAGTCAAACATATTTAGTTATCTCGTACTCTAGGCGCCAAATGCCCGAAGAATACAATGTTTGCGAGATGTCGAGGACCAACGTTTATGCAAGAGTTGGAGTTTTGGGACTTGCGTGTTTTAACGACTTACGAGTTCGTTTGGAAAACGGCCGTCTGAATATCTTTCGGGATATACCCAAGGGAGATTGAACCGAGGTATACTTGGTTTGAACTTACATAGCGCGTTTAGATCTGTGATGGATGTAGAGAACCTTACGTGAAGGTTGGGGTCCTGATTGGGACGCAAAGGTTCGCGTACTGTTGCCAACAGCATACGAAATTATAAGAATTGAAAGAAAGTCTTATGGAAATCGTTATTCGGAGATTCTTATGGTTTACACATGATATATCATGGTTTTTACCCATTTTTAGACCATGATATAAGTGTTTTTATAGAGTCTTTTGGCTATTTTCGAGTCTATATAGAGTCTTTACAGGTTGAGGTACAATTGGAGATAAATTGGAGATTTGGATACATTTTGGAGCTTAATGGAATGAAGTCACGAAGTGATGAAGTCAAGACTGGAATTACACGCAAGGTGTCGATCGACACTACATGGTGTCGATCGACACCAGGTTTTCCAATTTCAAGAATCGAGAAGTTTCCAGTTTTTGAAGAAAAGGAAATCTCCAAGGCTTTTCCTAATCTTAAAAGGAATTGAAGACTCGTACCTAGGCCTATAAATATAGTTTTCAGCCATTGTTTAGGCATAATCTCATACTTTAAGAATCATAGAAGTTTAGATTTTTGGAGAGAAGAATTTGTTTCCTTAGAGCAAATTTGGAACTCCCTTTATTTATTCTATTGATTTCTTTTATGCTTTCTATTCAAGTTATGATTTCTATTTCATTGATCATGTCTGAGTAGTTTGCTAGTTAGGTTTAGGGTTTTTCAAAGGTGATTAATGAATTGTTAGGTCGAATTAAATTGTTAGGATAAAATCATTAGACTTCTTCATCTGGATTTGTGTTTAATGCTTATTCTAGCTTCGCGACCTAGAATCTGATCTTAGGTTAATTAATAGATGCGAGAGTATTATTGATTGCCTGAACTAATGTTAGATGAGCAAAATACTTATTCGCAAAGAGATTTGGTTTAGGATTTTGTGAACAATCGAACCTGAACTTTAATGCTTGTTTAAATCGATAGGATTTGCAAAGAGATTTGGAATTCTAGGGTTTAGACATAGATAATCTTCGCAGCGAAATTTGGTTGATTTTACATTAGTGTTTCAAGTTTAAGAACAGAGCTTCATATTTCCTAACATTCGCCTAGACCTAGAATTTAGATCACCTGAGAATTTCCGTGAACCTAGCGTTTCGTCTCCTGAATTTACTAAATCGTTTAATTGCTTTCTGTCTTTAGTTTCATATTCTCACTTAGCTTAATTCAAAATTAGAAAACTGTTGTTAGACTATCCCTTCTCTGTGGATTCGATCCCTAAGTACTACAACTGATCTCTTAATTTGAGAGAGTAGCTCTAGGGTAAATTTGACCCATATCAACACAGCGTGGGGAGTGTGTATACACGTACCCCACTCCCCCCCCCCCTTTTTAGGGAGGGGGACAGTTGAACTCGTGGGGCGAGCTGCCTACGTACCCCTTACGGGGATCAAACCGCCTCGTAGTTCGTTTTTAGTGTTGAGTTATCAGAAATAGTACTTCTTCAGGTGCGCCGCGTTCCACGACCGTGGCACCGAAGCGTCTGTCAAGTGGTTGGCAAGTTCGTATACTCCTGGTCAGACCACCTTGGTTATTCGATACTTCCCAGTTTGCCCCCAATTTTCCAGCGTTTCATTCCGTTGTATTCTGAAAAATTTTGCAGAGGACCAGCTCTCCTTCGCGAAACCTCCGACTTTTGACGTTGGAGTTGTAATACTTTGCGGTGGCTTGCTGATAGTTCTGAATGCGGATGAGCACTTGATCTCGTCTCTCATTGATTAGGTCTGCTTCGTCTAAGAGCATGAGATGGTTGAGACCTTCTTGTCCCGGGAGAAGTCGCCGGCGTATTCCAGAAAATTCTACTTTGGGAGGGATAACACACTTTGTTCTGTAATTGAGTGCAAACGGTGTTTCACCAGTAGCTCGCCTAGGGGTTGTTCGGTATGACCAGAGGACTCCTTTGAGTTCGTCTGCCCATCTTCCTTTCTTGGTGTCAAGGCGTTTCTTTAATCCGTCGAGTATAGTCTTGTTTGCAGCCTCGGCTTGTCCGTTGCCTTGCGGGTAACGAGGAGTCGACTTGCTTAGTCTAATTTTCCCTTTTTTGCAGAATGATTCGAAACGTGTTGAGATGAATTGTGAGCCGTTATCGGTTACGATTTCATACAAGATACCATGCCGACAGATGATGTTCTTCCAGAGAAAATTTTCGACCTGGACGTCTTTGATACTGGCGAAAGAGTCTGCCTCGACCCATTTTGAGAAGTAATCCGTCAGAACTAGTAGAAATCTCTTCTGTTTGGAGCGATGCAGCGGGCCAACGATGTCCATTGACCATCGCATGAACGGGTAAGGGAGAGATCGAGGAGACCAGCTCGGTAGGTTGATG
Source organism: Alliaria petiolata (assembly GCA_020283515.1). Classification (NCBI taxonomy): domain Eukaryota; kingdom Viridiplantae; phylum Streptophyta; class Magnoliopsida; order Brassicales; family Brassicaceae; genus Alliaria; species Alliaria petiolata. The sequence goes on from JAHZTW010000006.1 coordinate 22,194,532, forward strand.
AATTGTCGAGGCGTGGCATTGACATTTTTCACATCTCCGTGAAAAAATTTCGCAGTCTTTCACCATGGTCGGCCAGTAGTATCTGTGACGTTTTATCTTTATTGTCAAGGACTTTCCACCGCTGTGATTGCCGCAAGATCCTCCGTGAACTTCCTCCATCACTCTGCGAGCTTCCTTTCCTTCGACGCAAGTCATTAATGGTCCTGAGAACCTCCATTTGAAGACTTCTCCATCGAGTAGGATATAACGAGCAGCCTGAGCCTTAAGCTTGCGTGCTGCCCACTGGTCAGGGGGGACCGCTCCGTCCATTATGTAAGTTCGAATTGCTCCCATCCACTCTTGGTCGAACCAGTACTCGTTCTGTTGGTCTTGTTTCGTCGCGACCGCCTCTTGTCCGTCGCTTGGCTCCTCAAGAATTGCAGCTGGCTCGACTAGGTTAACAGTCTCGGAGCTCTCAATGATGGGTCGTTCAATGAATTCTGCCGGGATTACTCGTTTAAGTCCGGGATCGGACGATGAGGCGAGTGCCGCCAATGCATCGGCTTGAGCATTTTCGCCTCGGGGAATTCTCGTTAGTTCGAACTCAACGAATCCCTTTGAAAGTTTTTGGGGCACGCTTAAGTATGCTTCCATCCTATCGTCCCTCGCAGTGTATTCCCCGTTGAATTGGTTAGCGACGAGCTGAGAGTCGCAGAAGGTTCGAATTTTTTGAACCTTGATTGCCCGTGCTAGTCTGAGTCCCGCGATCAAAGCTTCGTATTCGGCCTCGCTATTCGAAGCGAGGAAGGCCAACCTAAAAGATTGTTCCAAAACTTCGCCGGTTGGAGATGTTAAGCGAATATTGATTCCTGAGCCTTGTCTTGATGACGAGCCGTCTACGTGAAGTATCCACGTGGAGTCCTCGGTTGGCTTGTCTGTTCCATCGATTGAAAGCTCTATAAAAAAATCAGCGAGGACTTGGGACTTAGCGCAGGTTTTGCTCCGATACTCGATATCGTATTCGCTGAGCTCAATCGCCCATTTCGCTAGTCTTCCGGACTGGCTTGGGCTATGTAGTATAGCTCGCAGCGGGAATGATGTCAGGACTACGATAGAATGTGATTGGAAATATGGTCTTAGCTTCCGTGCTGACATTACCACAGAGAGCGCCAATTTCTCCAATTGCGGGTATCTTGTTTCTGCATCTGCCAGTGTCTGACTCACGTAGAAGATTAGACTCTGTTCGCCTCGTTCTTCTCGGACATATACTCCGCTGACTGTGGTGTTAGAAACGGCGATGTATAAGTTGAGGGGCTCTCCCTCCACTGGCTTTGCGAGCACGGGTGGGGTAACTAGGTACTGTTTTAGCTCCTGGAAAGCTGCCTCGCATCTTTCTGTCCATTCGAACCTCTTGTTGCCTCGGACTGTATCGTAGAAGGCTAAACACTTGTCGGTTGATCTTAAGATGAAGCGATTTAAGGCGGCGACGCGTCCTGTTAGTCGATGTACTTCTCGTTTGTTTCTGGGCGAGGCCATCTGGATTAATGCGTCGATCTTTTTTGGATTTGCCTCAATACCTTGGCTTGTAACCAGATATCCGAGGAATTCCCCTGATGTTACCGCGAATCTGCATTTTGCTGGGTTGAGCTTCATGTTGTGATGATTTAGTCGTTCGAAGCATTTCGTTAGGTGGGTGACGTGGTCGCTCACTTCTAGCGACTTTACTAGCATATCGTCAATATATACTTCCATCGTTTTTCCCAGTTGATCAGCGAACATTTTATTGACTAATCGTTGGTATGTAGCCCCGGCGTTCTTCAATCCGAACGGCATTACTTTGTAACAGTAAATGCCTCGGTCGGTTATGAATGCTGTTTTTTCTTGGTCGTCGGGGTTCATCAGGATCTNCGTTAGGTGGGTGACGTGGTCGCTCACTTCTAGCGACTTTACTAGCATATCGTCAATATATACTTCCATCGTTTTTCCCAGTTGATCAGCGAACATTTTATTGACTAATCGTTGGTATGTAGCCCCGGCGTTCTTCAATCCGAACGGCATTACTTTGTAACAGTAAATGCCTCGGTCGGTTATGAATGCTGTTTTTTCTTGGTCGTCGGGGTTCATCAGGATCTGATTATACCCAGAAAAAGCATTCATAAACGAGAGGAGCTTGTTCCCCGCGGTTGCTTCGACAAGACGATCAATGTGGGGGAGAGGGAAACTATCCTTCGGACACGCTTTGTTTAGATCGGTAAAGTCGACGCATATACACCATTTTCCGTTTTTCTTTTTTACGACTACCGGATTTGCAAGCCAGTCTGGATATTTCGCCTTGGTGATGGATCCGACTTTAAGCAATATGTCCACTTCGACATTCACCGCTTTAGCTCGCTCGGGTCCGAGTTTTCTTCTCTTCTGCTTTATTGGTTTGAAAGTTGGATCCACATTGAGCTCGTGGCATGTAACGTTGATGTCGATCCCGGGCATGTCCTCCGCGGCCCAAGCAAAAGTGTTGATATTCTTCTTCAGAAAGTCGATCAACTCGGTTTTGATAGTGTCGTCTAGCTCGGCACCCACTTCTACGCATTTCTCCAGATTCTTGTCGTCTAGACATACGGATATCACCGGGGCGCACCGCGGCTGATTGTCATCGGCCTGCTCGGCTTTCTGTAATTGCTACAAAAGTTTTTTGGTGCCGTTCTTCGCTTCTCTGTGGGTTTTTATTTTTTGTGGACGGTCTCCCCTTTCGCCTCGGTTTTGGGGTTCCTCAGTTTGTGCTCGGTCATGAAGCATATTCGCGATTCCTTCTGGTTCCCCCAAATGGTCTGGATTCCGTTGGCTCCGGGAAATTTCAAACAGAGGTGGTAGGTCGAGACGACGGCTCTCATCGAATTAATCCATGGTGTTCCCATGATGATGTTGTAGACGGGGGGACCTTCGGTTACTGAGAAGTTGACAATCTTAGTTACGTCTTGTGCTAAGACGGGTAAGCTGATTGTTCTGATTATCATAGTCGTCTCTCCCGAAAACCCGGTTAATGGGCTCGGGATCGGTATTATTTCAGATATGTCGACTCCCATCTTTGAAAGAGTCTCGCGAAAGATGACGTCTACCGAGCTCCCCGTATCGATCAGGACTCGGGCCACTTCGTGGTCCTTTACTATGAGCTCGATCGCCAGGGGATCGTTATGCGGCCTATCTATGCACGTGGTTTCCCTTTCTTCGAAAGTGATGACATCGTTTGGGTTTTTGCTCGACGTGGACCAATTGATGTTGGCTTCGGCTTTCCGTTGAAAGACTTTGATCGCAGATACCGTGTCTCTGCAGTACTCCGATCCACCCATGATCATGTTTATTCTCTGGCGTGTTCCACTTGAGTCCGAGGCGTTGCTGTTTCTTCTACCTCGCTTCGGAGGACCGCCAGGTTCGGGCTGCTGTTCCTCTTCGGCACCGGTTGGTTTCTCGTGTTCGAGATCTTTTAGACTGACTGAATTATCGAGCTCTCCAGCTAAGAATTTCGCCCTAAGCCTGTCTCCCAAACTTCGGCAGTTGGCCGTCAGATGCCCGTATGTCTTATGGATTTCGCAGTAGGCTTTCTTGTCGTATGAACTCGAGTTTCTCGTCCATGTATTTCTGTTCGTTCTTCCTCGGCCTCGTCTAGCCCCCCACTCAGCGCTGATCTGGTAGTTGTGCGCCCCGCTAAGGCTCGGTCCCTCGTGATGAACATAAGTGCTGCTCGGGCGATTCCTTGAATGGCTCGGCTGACTTGGTGCAACTTGACTTTTGTTTCCCGATTTCGCTGATCCGAAACGTTGGTCCAAGACTCGGAATTCTTCCTCCTCGTGTATGAAGTCTGCTGCTCGATGCATGGCATCCTGGATCGTTTGGGGTTTGTTTCGCCCGATTTCCTTTCTGAATTCCGATTTATACCATAGAGACTTTTTCAAAGCCATGATTGCTCCTTTGTCGCTTATGTCTCCAACTTTTGACATTACGGCTTTAAAACGTCCCATGAAAGTTCTTAATGGCTCGGTCGGTCCTTGGGACAGCGTTCAGAGATCGGCGTCAGATACGCCTCGGTTCATGAACATGGAATACTGTTTCATAAATTCGGTGCATAGGTCTTTGAAATTGCCTATCGAATCTCGTTCGAGTCTGGAGAACCATTCGAGGGCTGGTCCTCGGAGGTTTTCAACGAAGAGGAGGCAATAACCCGCATCTCGCTCGCTCTCTCTAAGGTTGGATCTCTCCATTGCCGTACGGAACATCCTGATATGCTCCTTGGGATCTGTCGTTCCTTCGGAGACGGGGAGACGCATTTTCCCGGGATCTGATACCCTTGCTTCCGTGATTTATACCGTGAAAGGCGTCATCTGGGCTTCTTCAAGCATAAGATCGATCTCGGGTGCCGCACTCGTCGCTTTGTGTACTTGCGACCCGATCGCTTTGACCTCGGCGTTTGCCCGAGCCAAATCGGCTCGAATTTCGCCAAGTGCGCTGCCTCGGTTTGTGGAGTTGGGTTCGGCAAAGTGGTTTCCGTTCGCACTTCGGGATTCGTCTCGGTAACGTGCCTGCTCGACCCACAGGAGATTTTCCTCTTCCTCGGTCATGTCTTGCTCTTTTTCCGAACCGAGAGCTTCTCCCGACAATCTTGCTTGTCGTGCCGAGGCGGCAGTCGCGTCGGGTTGTGGGGCTGGTGCCTCAGCTCGTTCTTCTCCGTTTGTCGTGGCGGCCTCCGAGCCGTTAGTAGGTTCGTCGGGGGCTTCGTCGACTTGGAGATCTCCTCGCCCAACGATTCCTCTTCGGTTTAGGCAAGGTGGCTCGACGATGTTGGTTCTCATTGCCGCGGGTGTTTGCTCCCCTGAGGTCTGCTGCGGCCGGAAGGTCCCCGAGCCCCTTGCTCGGTTGTCGTTCGCACCCAGAGTCAAGAAATTAAGCATCGTCGGGTTGAGGCCGTGTCTCCTGAGCCTACCGAGGGGATTCATCATCGGAGTTAGGCTTCCGACGCGCTGGCTCTGGGCTCGACTCTCCGTTGTTAAGCTTTCCAGGGTTTTGCCCCGCTCCGTTGTCTTCCTTGCAAGCGCCGACATCATGTCTTTCATCTCGGTCAGGGCTGCCGAGATAGTCTAGACTTGCGGCGGGGTCTGCAACACAGCTTGGATCGTCGTGTTTCAAGCGGGGGGATTCGTACCGATGTTGACGAGATTTGCTGCTTCGGTGGTGTTGGCGAGGTTCGCCGCTTCGGTGGTGTTGGCGAGGTTCGCCGCTTCGGTGGTCATCTCTTCGGATCTGGTGTGCGTCGGTTCTTGGTGTAAGAATTCTAAGCCCCCTCCTTCTAGCGCCAAATTGTGCGTGCTGGATTTCGCACAATAGATAATATGTTAATAAAAACAAAAGAGGACGAAAGGATTCTATGTTAAACACGACGCGAAGATCCGAAGACGGGAATTTTATTCAAGCTGCTTTAATAAGCTTTTAGGGTGCAACTATTTTTGCTAGGTAAAATGTCCATCCCCTTTACCCGCGAGTTAAGGGTTCTATTTATACATCTCTATTCGTAAATCTAAGTGAAGGTCTCAAGAATCTTCTCTTAGATTCTTCTTTATCTTCTCTTGGCGGCGCTCTCTTCCACGAGACCGTCTTCTAGGGCGAATCGTGGCTTCAGACTTCTTCGTGGGCTTGGGCTCGGCCCATTTGGACGATGATACGTCTCGAGTTCGGCCTCGTTCCTTGTCTTGGGCTCGAATCACTTCGTGCCTTGTTCTTGGGCTCGGATGAGCTCGCTGCTTGGACTGTCAAGAGGAGATGTTGGTTTGGTTCGGCTCGTGCATAATCCGTACATTCTTCGGTCCAGCTCGGTTTCTGCACAGTTTGTGCACCGAGCCGAGCCCGGTTTGCGCTCGGTTTACGCACGGTTCGGTTCGGCTCGGTTTCTGCACAGTTTGTGCACCGAGCCGAGCCTGGTTTGCGCTTGGTTTACGCACGCTTCGGAAATCTCCTTCCATACTTAGTCGTTTCCTCGATCGATCTTGTCTGGGTGAAAACCGACCCCAACATGGAAGATTTCGAGTGAGTCAAAAATTCATTTCTTCAAGAACATCTTGCATATATATCAGTTCTTGCGTGCTTTCCTTTAAAGATGGTTCAGGCCGAGAGTTCAGAGTTTCTTCCCACATCTTTTTGTCAATGACAGCCTTATTTATAACATCAACTATGTGTTCTCTCTTATTGTGAAAGAGGAGAGTATTCCTCTTGGCCAAATCTGCTTAATGCTCATTAACAAAAGTTTTCAATACATACTAAGGATGAAAACTTCTGACAATCCCATTCCTCTTCGCCCATGTTATCAAAAATTCATTAACTATTATCTTTTATTCACAGAGAATATTGTGGGTAATGCGTCGATTAATTCTGTAGCTCTTCGTTAAAGACAACCTCGTCTCATAAACCAAAAAATATTTAAAAATAGAAAATGAAACATATCAGAATAGGAGAATGTTATTTTCTTTGAAGTCACGGTGTACGAATTCTAATGAGTGATATATCATGATTTTTACCCATTTTTGCACTATGATATAAGTGTTTTTATTGAGTCTTAGTACTATTTTCGAGTCTATATAGAAACTATGCAGGTTCAGGTACAATTGGAGATAAACTGGAGATTTGGATACATTTTGGAGCTTAATGGAATGAAGTCACGAAGTGTTGAAGTCAGGTTGAAGTTACACGATGGGTGTCGATCGACACAGATCATTGGTGTCGATCGACACCGTGTTTTCCAATTTCAAAGGTGTGAAGTTTCCAGAATTTTGAAGAAAAGGAAATCTACAAGACTTTTCCTAATCTTCCAGGGAATTGAAGATTCGTACCTACGCCTATAAATAGAGTTTTTATGCCATTGTTTAGGCAATCACCTTATAATTTAGAGAGACAAAGAGAGAGTTTAAGTTTTGAGAGCTTTTAGGGAGAAAAATCTGCACTCTGTTCTGGAAAGATTTGGAACCCTTGTATCTCTTCTATTCTTTTTATGCAAATTACTTATTCTATGATGTTTGCTGCATCTTCTATGTCTGAGTAATTTCATTGTTAGGTTGTGGAGAATTCAAGGGATTGATGATAGGTTGTTAGAATTGATTTTCTATTGGGATTATTTGCTTGTTCTTCATCTTTGATTGTTTTTACTCTGAAATTTANGAATTGACTAAGTGTTGCAGTTGGATTGAAGATGCACAATGGGTGTCGATCGACACCAGGTTTTCCAGAATCCTAAGGCGTGAAGTTTCCAGAATTTTGCAGAAAAGAAAACTCCCAAGACTTTTCCTAATCTTCCAGGGAATTGAAGATTCGTACCTAGGCCTATAAATAGAGTTTTATGCCATTGTTTAGGCATCACATATTATTTTAGAGAGACAAAGAGAGAGATTAGTTTTTGAGAGCTTTTAGGGAGATAAATCTGCACTATATTCTTGAGAGATTTGGAACCCTTGTATCTCTTCTATTCTTTTTATGCAAATTACTTATTTTATGATGTTTGCTGCATCTATGTCTGAGTAGTTTCATTGTTAGGTTGTGGGGAATTCAAGGGATTGGTGATAGGTTGTTAGAATTGATTTGCTATTGGGATTATCTGCTTGTTCTTCATCTTTGATTGTTTTAACTCTGAAATTTAGGATTGATCACCTAAATTTCGAAACCCTAGGTTGTTTAACAGATGCGAAAGTGTTGTTAATCACTTAGCGATTGAATCATTAAGATGAGCATTGAATCTATTCGCAGCGACTGTTGGTTTAGGTCTTTGTGAACAATATCGAACCTCTGTGGAATTCGACCCCTAAGTACTACAGTGATCTCTTAATTTGAGAGAGTAACTCAGGGTTAATTTGAACATATCAAAGTTTGGCGCCGTTGCCGGGGAATTGATAGTCTTCTAGACAGATTTCTTGTTTGGAATTTTTTGTCTAAGTTTTAGCTAACTTTTTACTAACTACTTTACTTTCTTTTGTTTCAGGTGTATGCCTAAACGCCACACCAGGAGCAAAAAGGAAGCAGAGCTAACTGTACTCAACAACCAGGCACTTGCAAAACTAGAGCGAACCAACCGAAAAGCTGCGAGAGCGTCGATCGACACCACCAGGAGCATCGATCGACACCTTTCGCAGACAGAGATGTCAAACGATATAGTGCTGATGCAAGATGCGGCAGGTCTGCTACGAGACCGAGAAGGGAACAGGCGCAATGAAGAAGGGGCACTTCTGAATGATGCTGGAGCTGTGATTGCTGAACCAGCTAATGACGCAGAGCGTGGACGCACTCTTGGCGACTACAACAGGCCAGATCAGTTCTACGCCAATAGAGCTGCGATCCGCTTACCCACCTTCCAGAGGAATCACTTTGAGCTGAAGCCCGCATTCTACACTCTTGTGGCTCAGCACATTTTTCATGGTCTTCCACATGAGCATCCAATGGATCATCTGGAAAGGTTTGAAGACCTGGCATCCAGTATCAAGGCACATGGAGTGTCAGAAGACTACCTCTACTGCAAGCTCTTCCCATATTCTCTTAGTGGAGATGTTGCGTACTGGCTGAAGCAGTTGGAACCTGGTTCTTTGACCACTTGGGAGGAGACCAAGAATGCATTTCTCAACAATTTCTTTAATAATGCGCGGTCTGAGGAGCTGAGAATGAAGATCTCTACCTTTTCTCAAGGACCAAGTGAAGCATTCAAGTCTTTCTAGATCAGATTCAAGGCATATCAGAGAGATTGCCCCCATCATGGATTCACTGATGTTCAACTGTTGGGAATTTTCTTTAGAGGAATAGACTGGATGTACCAGATGGCGCTAGATGCTGCAAACAATGGGAACTTTAACACTAGGTCCCCAGCAGACGCAGTGAAGCTGATTGAGAACTTGGTATCTAGCAACAGTACCAAGAATGCAGATCTTCAAAGGAAAAAGTCAGCTGGCACTAATGATGGAGGACAAATCGCAGAGATGGAGGCCATGCTAGGATCTATGCATAACCTTCTAGTGGGGAAGAAACAAGTTCAATTTGCTGCAGAAGTGGAGAATTTCGAACCAACTGCAGATTCTCAAGAGGAAGACTACAATTTCATCAACGAAGGTGGTTTTCAGAAGTTTGGGAATCAACAGGGGAACAAGTTCTACAATGGAAACAACCAGAGAAACTCTTTCTCTGGAATTCAGAATTCCGGTGGTTACTCTCCAAGATCCCAGTTTTAAAAGACCAAGTTCCAGAAGCCTTACCAAAGCACCAACTACACCAGAAACTATGGGTCTTCCTCCTATCAAAACCCACCAGCTCAATCTTCTGCAGATAATGGTATGAAAGCAATGATGGAACAACTTTTAGAAGGACAACAGAAGATGACGGTGAGCTTTAATGGGAAGATTGATAACCTGTATCAAGATCTGACTGGAAAGATGGACGCCATGTACCGGGATTTGAATGGGAAGTTCGAATTTCTGAACACCCATGTCAAGAAATTGGATACTCAAGTGGCCCAAACTGCAGATTCTGTGAGAAGACAAAAGGGATTTCTTCCTGGGAAAATTGACACAAATCCCAGACATCATGTCAATGCCATCACGACAACGAGCAGAAGCAAGCTGGAACCGGAGCAGAAGAAGAATCTAGGTGCTAAAGACCTTGTGGAGTTGGAGGAAATTGAGGAAGAAGCTGAAGACGCCGCTGCAGATCCAGTGTCGATCGACATAGAAGATGAGTGTCGATCGACACCAGAGGAACATCGCGAAGTTGTCGAGAGCTCAAGCCCGAGTGTCGATCGTCACCATGCCCAGACGTCTGCAGGATCATCCAAACCTGCAAAAACCTCCGTGGAACGAGTTTACAAACCCAAAATCTCCTATCCCAGAACCCAGAAGAAGACCAAGCAGGAGCTAGAAACGCCAGATGCAAAGCAATCGTGGGTAAACTTATTGTGGAGATCTCATTGATTGATGCTTTGAAGATTACTCCTGTTCTTAGGAGATATGTGAAAGGATGGTGACCAAGAAACTGGGGCTTGAAGAAGGAGTTGCTATGATTTCAGATCAAGTCAGTGCAGTGATTCACAACAAGTTACCAGAGAAGCTAAAGGATCCTGGAAGCTTTGTGTTGGATTGTTCTATTTTTGCGGAAAGATTTGAGAGATCTCTTTGTGATTTGGGAGCTAGTGTCAACCTCATGCCACTCTCAGTTGCTAAAAGTCTTGGGATGACTGATTTTCAGCCAACAAAGATCTCTCTAATCTTTGCAGACAAGACCACTAGAATCCCAGAAGGTGTCTTGGAGGATGTTCTAATCAAAGTTGGTGACTGCATGATTCCAACTGATTTTGTGGTGTTGAAGTATGGAGAAGAACCCAAAGATCCTCTTATCTTGGGTAGACCTTTCCTAGCTACAGCATGAGCTATCATTGATGTCAAGAAAGGCAGCATTGCACTAAATGTGGGCGATCTGATCATGCGATTTGACATGGACAAGCTGATGAAGCGGCCAACGATAGATGGGCAGACTTTCTATGTGGATTCACTCACCAATCTAGTAGAAGAACTTTTTCATGAGATGAGTCATGAGGATCCTTTGGAGAGTATACTGGCCAACTCAACGACAGAGATACAACATCTCGACGAGGCTTCTGAGGGGTTCAACAAAATGTTGAACACAAGCCAACAAGTACTGCAATTAGTCACTTCCGAGGAGTTGACTGGAACTTCTGCAAAAGCTGCAAAGCTGGGCGCATGGAGTGAAGAAAAAGCACCCAAAATTGAACTCAAACAGCTTCCAGCAGGGCTAAGGTACGATTTTCTTGGTCCTAATTCCACTTATCATTTTATTGTCAATGCTACTTTGAACAATGCAGAGCTCACGTTATTGCTAAGCAAGCTGAGCAAATTTCGCAAAGCTCTTGGCTATTCTCTTGATGACATTTCAGGCATATCTCCAGACTTGTGTATACATCGCATTCATCTTGAGGATGAGACCAAGACATCAGTAGAGCATCAGAGGAGGCTGAATCCGAACTTAAAGGAGGTCGTGAAGAAGGAGATTTTGAAGCTATTGGCGGCAGGAATCATCTATCCCATCTTAGACAGCGCTTGGATAAGCCCAGTTCATGTGGTTCCTAAGAAAAGAGGCGTAACAGTGGTGAAGAATGAGAAAGAGGAGTTGATTCCTACAAGAACTGTGACTGGACACAGGATGTGCATCGACTACAGGAATCTGAACGCTGCCGCAAGGAAGGACCACTTTCCATTGCCCTTCATTGATCAGATGCTGGAAAGACTGCGAATCACCCTTACTACTGCTTCTCGGATGGGTATTCTGGTTTCTTTCAGATTCCCATTCATCCAGATGACCAGTAAAATTCTCATGAACAATATCAAACTTGAATTTAATGCATGTCTATGTCTTTGAATTCGCAGCGAAAGTTGGCTTTCTAGGTTTAAACATATATAACATCTACAGCGAAAATTGATTTGTTTGTTTTCTGTGTTTCGAGTTCTAGAACAATTAATCTTGATAGTAATCAAATCTGCAATCTGAATCTTCCTGCGATACCTCACTACCTAGCCCCTTGTCTCCCTGATTTTAAGAACCTGAATTCGACTGGCTATCATTTATTTTCTGCTTTTTACTGCTTTATTACTTTACTCTTAGCCTAAAATCTCAATTAGAATTTGTCTAGTTACATTGATTCTCTGTGGAATTCGACCCCTAAGTATTAGAGTGATCTCTTAATTTGAGAGAGTAGCTCAGGGTTAATTTGAGCATATCAATGAGCCATGATTCTTGATGAGGATAAATAATTCATTAACCAATCCCACCAATAACTTGGGCCCTAGTTGTGAAAGGTTTGCATAGGCCTGGATAAATTACTCGGAATCGAAAACAAAAACCAAATCAAACCAAATTAGGAGGTTATCCAACCAAAGTGAATAATTATAAATACCAAAATGTTCTTTTTCTGAAATATTTTGAGTACCCGAACTGAATCGGTACTGAACCAAAAACTGAATGGATACCTGAATACCTGAAATACGATTGTATATCTAAAAATATTAGTTACATTTAGGTTTAAAATAACCAAAATTAATCGAATATTACCCGAGAAACCAAATTATCTGAAATTACCCGAATATTTATATCCAAAATTATCCGAAATAATCGATATTTTTACCTAAATTATCTGAAATTTTATAAGAAAAAAAAAACGAACCATAACTGAATCAAACCCAATTTTTTTGGTTATTAGACGGTTCTCAACTTTACTATCTGAACCTAACTGAAAACTAAAAGTACCGAGCTGATACCAACACAAATTCCATAAATGCCTGAACGGTTCCGAAACAGCTATACACAAAGTATCCAAACACCAAAAAACTTGAACCGAATTAAACCGAATACCTGAACGTCCAGTAGGTCTTCATATAAATGTATAAATAATTTACAGTTCCATCAATGTTTCTTGTGTTGACTCGTGTGTGAAGACTTTTGTTGAGTCAACCGTGGATTGTTGCAATTATATGACAGCCAAAAGAACATGACAGAGAGATTCACATTTGAACAAAACAAAAAAGGCTCCACGAGGAAAAAACCAAAAGCAACGAGACGAAGTAATCAATATAAAGAAAGACAAATGCAACGACTCTTCCCTGTTTCACAATTTTTATCTTTTGGTATTTTAGTAACCAAGTATTCTTTCAAAATACGTACAAAACACCAAAATTTATTTGGATGAAACCAGTTTCAAGGCTCAACTGAACCATCAATCGAATCATATCTATATATTTCAGCAAGAATGCAAAAAGTATATATATTCAGATTTCATTACACCTGTTAAAGTCGGTATGTCATTTAATTGCATAATTAGCTTAGCTTAGGTAGAACCGGATATAGGTTTAGTTAAGCTGATACAAGTGTTAACCGGTAATCAATTGTCTTTGGTTAGATAGCTGGTTATCATCTGGTTTGTATCGGTTTGTCGATATATAAGGCAAAGGGGCTTAGGGTTTGCTTAATAATCGCGATTAGATTGTTCTTGAGAAAGAGACGAGAGATTGTAGAATAGATTGAGCGAGTCTGGGTTTTCTGTTCTTGTGAGTCTGTATCGTGTAACTCTTCTCAAAGATCTAGTGGATTAGCTTGGTACCACCGAGCCCCAGACGTAGGATTCTCTCGCGAGATCCGAACTGGGTAAACAAACGCTTGTGTTCTTCTTCTTCCCTTAATCTTTTCTTTGATTCAACAAACGAGTGATTTCTTGTGCGATTGACAGTTGTGAGGTTTGATTTCCGCGTATAACTTGGAAGCTCGCACTGGCTGATTTTACAACAACACCAAAAAGAAAAAAAATTTGATGGGTAGAAAAAGACAGGAATCCATTCACTGATAGTAATATTCACACAGTAAAGAATACAAGGCTAACACTTTTTTCTTAGATCCACCAATAGGTGGCTACAAACTTTTTTTGTATTAATAAAAAGCAAATTATCCATTGAAATAAATATGACTACTAATATTTTTGATTCATATAAACCAATTGAATACATACATGCTAATACATGTTACCAATGACTCCAACCAAAATATAATGTAACCAATGATAGTCTAAAAAATACCTAAACTTTAATAATTGAAGTTTTAGATAAGAAGTCATAATTTGTATCATACCTTGCAAAACAAATTCTAGGAAACACCTCTATAGAGATTTTAGATAAACTAAAAAAATCAAGATACCATTATGGTTTTAGTATCTTTTTTATTCGCCAAGAAACATTTTGTGCCTAAACATTTTTGGAGGTAGATGAATCATCTATCTTCAATGTTGGTTCTTCGATAACAGCCGTTATTTCACCGAAAGAATGACCGCTCTGATCCCGAAAAGAAAAAAAAAACTTATCTTAATCACTTAAACAAGTAAAACCACAGTTTTAAATATACAATTTTATGTGCTAATAAACATTAAAATTCAGGTTTACTTTTACTACCTCAACCGGTAAAAATATTCTACTTTTACGAAAAATATACGAGTTGAAGTTTCACCGTAATATTGTACACAACCAAAATTAAACTTGACATTCAAAAGTATATGAATATGAGACATTACCATTAGTTCATAGCACCCCATCGTTATAATTTGTTCAGGTTTTAATTCGCCATTGAGAAGACGTTCAGCTAACATTCGCGAGTTCTATAAACAAATAATAAGAGATTATTAGTAATCACTAAAAGTAAAAATAAAAAGAATAAAAACTAAGTTAATAGGATATTTTCAACAATCTGAGAACAAATCTACCCAATTTCTGCAGTATAAACCAGATTTTTTTAGTGTAGATCTTACAAGGATCCTGAAATCGATGTTAATCAAGACAATAATATTAACATATGTTTCATAAATAATAATTTAAGTTTTTATATAGGTTTTATCATAGCTTTTAATATGTATTCATGGTATTTAGATTGGCGTTTTGGGGTGTTGTTAAATAATAAAAAAAATTATATTATCTTTTGACATGATATTTATACAAACCAAGTAAACATTTGTTTTGAAAATTCAACAAGACAATATTTATTCTTAAGAGATGGTGTAATAAATTCCTAAATGATATTAGTTGATGAAAACCAAGTAGCACTAAAGTTTCTAATTGAAAAAACCATAAAAAGTTTTAGTTTACTCTTTATTAATACACTAAATCAACAGCATTAAAATTAGGTTTTTATTCAAAATTTTGCATTAAAAATATAAATCGACACTTTTTGTGAAATAAAAATAAAACTTTAAAATGATATTTTTGTGTGAAACCGAGAGAGAATTATTTTCTAAGAGATTATTGCCGATCTCACGAGTCCCCAAACTTTGTAGATGACCTATTCTACTCAAACATAAAGTGAAGTCCAATAATCAATTATCAATGCATTTCTTACATTCATGTCTTTTCTATAAAGCATAACATATCATCCATTTTTCACCATTAATTCACAAATTTATCTTTTCTATAAAGCATAACATATCATCCATTTTTCACCATTAATTCACACATTTATCTTTTCTCTACTACCAACACTAACAAATTAACAATATTTCATATTTTATAATAAAATATCACCAAAGCCTAGGGTTTCTAAGTAGCACATGCGCACACACACACACTAACAAAAAAAAAGAATGAAGGATAAAAAGAATTCAAACTAACCTTGAGTTTATCAATTACCATCTCCAACTTGTGATTATACTTTGGTATATCTTTTGCCATAGAATCATAAAAAAGCTGCTCAAGAGCACACACCACGGGAACAACATCATTTGGCCAGAAAGAATCATAATCACTAGCTTGCTTCTTCTTAGTCAAACGACACTTGTGCTTAACTGCTTCCAGAAGCTCTACCAATATTTTGTCACGATCCAAATTACCAGTTAACATATCAAACTTCTCCAAGATTGACTTATAACCTGGTGCATTAAACACATTACTGCTTTCATGATTCATTCTTTCAACTTTCATGATATACCCTTTCGGAACAGATTTTTTACGCCTTGGCTTCAAAGTCTTTTGCTGCTTCTCAATCTCAGGAAGATCACCAACTCGCGAGATCGTCTTTGCCACAAGAAGATTAATCTCACATTTTTGCTGCTTGTTGAAACCATTGTGAGTGAATTTCCACAGTTTCTTCTTAGCGGTATTATAAACATTTTGCACAATAAAGCCTGGATGCTTTTTACGATCTGGAATTTGCTTATTCTCTGGCACTAAGTACACAAGGCAACTGTGCATCACAGATTCAGCAAACACTTCATCACGATGGAAACTATAGAATAAGTTCCTTGCATCTTTGGATTCCCAATTTCCAACATTTTTTTTTTCTACATCTTCTGGACGATAAAACCACTGCACTTCAAGCTTCACATATCCTTCTTTACTTTGTATATAAATATCCTAGCACAAAAATAGTTTTATTATGATAATGCAAAACCTCAAAAGTATATCAACTTTTATTTTTATTTTTTAACCTTAATGATCGCAACATAGGGCTTTCGGCTTGTATCCTCTGGATTCAATAGCACAGAGTCCTCCTGCCAATATAAAATATCATTATCTAATGTAAATGGTAATATAATAAAAACTATAATAATACAACCAAAATAAAAAAAAATATTTGCGATCATTAAAAAATTCTAATGTATAAAAATGCAATCAAAATAGTTGAAAAAACTTCTAATTTAGGAAACAAAAACTTTTAATAGTTTCCATTATATAACCATTTATCGGTTAAAAGTTTTTCAATCTAATTTTAGATTTTTAAAAAATATTTAGAAAATTAATGTGGCTTCCATGGCTCAATGTCACGAACCGATTCCTCTTGAGTCGATACGAGCGGCCTTAGCTGCTTTATGCCTCTTGCGGTAGTTAAGTCAGCATGTTTCCGAACTCGAATCTTGGCATTTAGGAGAGAATTTTTTTTATTATATTACTTGGATACTTGTATGGCTTATAATAGACGGTTGAGATTAATCCGATCTAACGGTGGAGAGTGAGCCTTCTCGCACGTTAGGCTGAAATATACCCAAAAATACTAAATGTTGGGCCATGAACCTCTCTACTCTGACCCATTATTTAATTTGGCATGAAGGAAAAATTAGGCCGTGACATCAAACTATCTAAACTAGACTTGGGCATCTGACCCGACCCGATTGACCCGAACCGACCTGACCCTGAAAAAGAGGTTCGGTTCGGTTTCAGTTATCTCTAAAAATTCTATTGGTTTTTGATCAATTGTAATTCGGATTTCGGTTCGGTTCGGATAAAATCTAAAAACCGATCGGTTATCCGAATTACTCGAAACAAACCATAAAATATTTAATATTTTTACTATTTATTTATTTAATTAAACAAACCTAAATCATCGCCTCCTTCTTTCTTTCTTCTCCTTCTTCGATTGATTTTCCTCCTTCTCTCATTCTAATGGTTCTTCTCTCTGTCTCAGATTATTCTTTTCTTCTTCCTCCTCCTTGTCTGAATCTCTTTCTTCTTCTCTAATTCTCCTTCTCTAATCCTTCTCCAATCCTTCTTCTCCTTATTCTTTTTTTTTTATTATTATTCTTCTCCTTTTCTGATCCTCCTCTTTTTTTATGATGGATGTGCTAATGGAGATTGCATGATTTATTAAAAGGGAGAAGGAGGAAATCGAAAGGAGAGAAGACGCCATTTGAGAGATTTAGATCGAGAAAGGGGCTGAAATCATTTTATTTTTTCGGGTTTTATGGGTTTATGGGATCCAATCGGGTCCATTCGGATCCAATCAGATCCATTCAGATCCAATCGGATCCAAATGGTTCTTTCGGATAAAACCGAATAAATTTCGGGTTCGGATTTCTCTTTTTTACAAAATCTGACCCGACCCGAACAATTCCTGAACCAAACCAACTCGAATTTTCCCCGGGTCTGAAATGGATCCTAGGTCTATCTATCGAACTATCCGAACCCCGAAAGACCCGACCCGAAAACCTGAATGCTTAGGCCTAATCTAAACTACCATTTAGAGGCTTTGTTGTTAATTAGTTTTTAATGCCTTATCGTATTGTTATGTTTTTGTGTAGTTGGTATTAATAGTTATCTATTTTTATTTTATTAGATTTGAATCAATAACATGTATATATATATTGGTCATCTGTTTTTCATTTTTGGATTATGTTTCGCTAAACACTTTTAAGTATGTTTTCCAAATTGTTCTTTGTAAATTCTTTTGTTTTATTTTATTTTTGCAAACAAAGTTTAAATACTAGAAACGTGTTGTAATCAATGAAAACCTTTAACCCAGTAAAATCTTTAAACAATATAAAACTCACCAGTCCATAATTTTTGCCATGAAACTCGAATTTTTCATAATGACATTTCTTCTTTCCTCCCTCACCAGTATAGTTAATAACTTTGCCAATTGGCTGTGCGCAATTCTCTTGTTTCCACTCACTCTCTTTTTTCTTCTTCATCGGCATTTCTTCAATATAGTCCTTCTTTCGCTTTATCTCCTTCCTCTCTATTCCTTTGGTGCTCAACTTCACAACTTTTGATCTCGACAGTGAAACATTGTCTTCATCTTTGTTAATCAACACTTGATGCAATAGCTCGTTCAACATATCTTTGGTGAATAACTTTCTTATGCGGGTCATAGTGAAAGTTGAGCTTTTGTTGGAAATTTTAAAGCTACAACTTTGATATTCAACCTGCAATTGTAAAACTAGAATTACTAAAAGATTTTTTTTTGTAAAACTATAATTATTAGACGAAAAAAGATCAACTATTGACATCAACAAGACAGTATAATATATCAACTTGATAAAACTTTAGTAACCTTTTTTTTATTAAAAAAACTTTAGTAACATAGTTCATGTAAACCTAAAAACTGAAACTAGATCATCCAAAAACTCTAAAATACTCAATTTTACTTGTCCAAAAAACATAATTTATTTCTCAGACTACAAAAAAAACCCT
The DNA here is from genome assembly GCA_020283515.1 of Alliaria petiolata. Lineage (NCBI taxonomy): Eukaryota > Viridiplantae > Streptophyta > Magnoliopsida > Brassicales > Brassicaceae > Alliaria > Alliaria petiolata. Next base: position 22,213,023 of record JAHZTW010000006.1, read on the forward strand.
TCAAAAATTATATGAATAATTTTAGATATATGTGTATCCTAGTTACCTGTTTTTAACACTTTTGGTTTTATATTAGCCGAATATATTAATAATTCACGCAATCTGACAATTTAATCACCCCAAAATTCCAAAAAGATATACAGTTGTATAGCTACCCAATTTGTTTTTAAAAAATCTTCAAATAACATAAAAAAGAACACTCAAAACTTTTCTAACAGACAACTACAAAAAATACGTAATGAACAAATTACTTAGATTATTCTTGTTAGTTACATATATCCGTACCTGGTGCTTATACCACCAAGACAAATGTTTGGATGTCTTTCGGCTTTGTTTAACAAATCAAACAATTCGTGCACTACTTGATAGCCAAACTTTTAGGATATATTTTCTACAATTTTTCTGCGAATCTATTTTTAAAGGTTCAAGTAATCATATCTCTGCATTTTTGTATACTAGATTTTATTTACAAATGATTATTATTAAATACAATTTAATATACAAATAGTTCACGCAAGTAATGTGTTTATAATTTACACTTTTCTATAAACATTTAAAAGGAAATATGATGTAAAAATGAAAATAAAAAGGGAAGACAGTTGTAAACCTAATAAATAATATTTCTATGAAATTTCAATTATTTCCCTAATAGCAATAAAAAAACAAAAGCAATCATAGGACATACCCAATTTTTATATGGATAAGCCATATGTCAATCATGTGTATGTAGGATTAATGATTTTGCAATGAATGACTTTTTACAAAAGTAATATCTAAAATTGGGTAGTCATGCAGTCTTGTTGTGCATGTATGAAGGTATACATATTTCCTTTTAAATTTATAATATTCATATATATGTGCATGACTGTATTAATAATTTAATATTTAGATATGCAATGAATGACCTGTACAAAAGAAATGTCTAAAATTGGATAGTCATGGAGTCTTGTTGTGTATGAAAGGTATACATATTTCTTTTCAATTTCATAATATTTCCTGCATATAAATATGCATGACTATATTAATATTTAGATATGCAATAGATAAGCTGTACAAAATTAATGTCTAAAATTGGGTAGTCAACTAGTCATGCAGTCTAATTATTGTGTAGGAAAGTATACATATTTTCTTTTAATGTAATAATATTCATATAGATATGCATGACATGACTATATTAATATATGTTGGTTAAATCATTTAACTTAAATGCTAAGCTTTTAACAATAATATTATTATTAATACGATAATATGTTTCAAAAAGTCGCATCTCTTTATCAATCTTCGGATCTTCGAACCTATATTATAAGATGCCAAGTCGATGACTTGCGTAAAAGGCATGAGCGATGTAGAGTACAATCAGGCTAAAGCATGGATTAGGATCACCAAATTTGTTTATTAATTGTTAGGTCATATTTTTGTTATAAAATTTGTAAAATAATGCATTTATAAGGTCACAATCATAAAAAAGCTTAAATATAAAATAATTTAGAATTTATATAGCAATATATATATGGTTATTTAGTTTGTTTTTAAATTGATATTATTTAATAATTATAAATATAAAAAAAATTATATTTATTTTTTTGGTTTTGGGCCACCAATTTGGTTGGGTCGACACTGGTAAAAAAGTTACATCCGACCTCAGATTTGGGTTAGATTTGCATTGACAGAGAGCGTACAATACTTCTCGACGCTAGATTTCAAAATCAAAGTATGCCTCCACTGCACTCAGAACTTAGAAAATAGTTTTGGCTTGTGCTCTCTAATAGTATTGATTATAAAACATGCACTGTAATGAAATAAGTTTTATTTCATTGCATTCATTAAATACTGAAAAACAAAATGCAAGGCTCGATCAAATCATCAATCATTAAGAAGATAATGGGCTTCTCTCTAGGTACAACACCATCGCAAAAGAGCCTCAGGCTGAATGTAACGATCCGGGCCCGATCCATTTGAATAGGTTTAAATGGATTGATTTTGCTACCTATGTCATCAAAGTGCACTTACCTTTTCCGGTCACTTACTCTAAGAGAACTCTAGAGTTAAGCGTGTTTATGCTGGAGTAGCACTAGGATGGGTGACCTTCCGGGAAGTCCTCCGCGGAATCGTGTGAGTTAGGCCAAAACACGGGATAAGGTCACGTGGTGATTGCAGGGACAAATAAATCAGTCGGTTAGGGTCCGGAAAAAATAACGCACCGACCGTCGGACAGGGACGGGGCCCACGAGCCCGATGGAGGGAAAGGTGACTCGCCGGTAGGGACGGTCAGGGCGTTACAAGTGGTATCAGAGCCAAGGGAAGTCAAACTGGTTCTGTCCCAGGAGACTGTCTTGGGGTTTGGGGGTTAAGGCTCACTGGCTAGATTGATTTGGCTACCTATGTCATCAAAGTGCACTTACCTTTTCCGGTCACTTACCCTAAGAGAACTCTAGAGTCAAGCGTGCTTATGCTGGAGTAGCACTAGGATGAGTGACCTTCCGGGAAGTCCTCTGCGGAACCGTGTGAGTGAAGGTTCTTCACATCATCATCTTGATCGTCTCCGTCACCACCATCTTCTTCGACAGTCATTGTTTCCTTGATCTCCTTTTAAAGATAAGATCTAGATTACTAATGTGGAATTTTAACTTTGATCCACTAACTAGAATTGAAGACTCTGATACCATGTATATATCTTAGTAACGTGGTTTGCGACTATATTGCAGAAGAAAGTTCCTTAATTGAAAGTGGGTGGGTGGGGGGTGGGATTAGAGAAAGTAGTACATAGCCACACTCGTAAAACAAACCAAATCGCATGTTAAATGTTAACAAAGATACCACTTAAAAAAGATTGATCGAAATGTTTGAGTTTTGTCTCTTCTCATGTTATTGTTCCGCAAACTTTTATTTCAACGCATACAAAATATATATTTTAATTATGAAGCAAAGTTTAAAGAAAGAGACTTATCGGTAAAGAACCGAGCGTGAACCTTTTCTTCTAAGATCGCTAAGGCCTCAGAAGATTTGATGCAAATTGGTGTCTTGTATTGAGTTGGAGAAGCCCCTTGAAACTCCATGAGAGCATCGAAAGTTCCTTGTTGTACCATCCTTATCTCTAGAGCTCCCATTGATCCGGTTCTCCTAAATTCTTTATAAAAATTGTTGAGGGATTCCTCCACCACTTAACAATATTCTACTAAAACCTTGTTATCAATTTCAGCAATGTCATTGTCGTATTTGCCTTTGAGCTTCCAGTAAAGAACATAGTGACTTGGAGTAGTGGAAATATCAGAATAGCTTGTGGAGTCCATCAACATAATATTTGAAGATTCAAGAACCATCTTTGCATGTGTCATTGCATTTATAAGATCTTCATACGTAGTTATCTCCATAAGAACACTTAGAACCAAATTTCCTCTACGCACAAATCTAAATTGAGGTGCACTATTGTAAAATCCTGTCACTTTTAAAATGTCACCCATCTTATATCTGTGTAAGCCTAGCACCAAAAAAAAGAAATATATATATATATATATATATAGTTATTTAGGTTAAATAAGAATATATATATATATATATACACACACATTTGTCGCTAAGTATTTACCTCACCAGAATAATTTGTAACCAAAGGCTCGTAATGGCACCCTAGCTTGACATCCACAAGATCAACAATTTCGACTTGGTCACCCGCGTCAACAAGTAGGAACTCGAAGTATGACAAGTTGGGCATAAACGTGTATGAAACATCTTGTGGTTTGCATAAAGGATTCATGTTAATCCCAAACATACTTTCAGAAGAAACATAACTCGAAGAAATCAAAGGCAGCTTGTTAGAGTAAAACTCTAATGTTGGGATGTGTTAAGCCATTTGACCAGTTGCAATGCTTTCAATGAATTTGGTTTTAGGCCAAAGTCTTGGTGATATAAGATTAGAATCCACCAAACTTATGTTCATGAGATGATCGAGAGTTTACATGTTTTGTTGTGGAAGATGGTCGTTGGTAGAGATGGAGATGAAAGTGATTGACTCGCTCAATCGATGGGGGTTGTTGAATGAATCCACACTCAACCACGAATAGAATAACTTGAATCTCACAAGTTAGTTTACAAGCAAACCTAGTCTCAAAAAATCGCACACAGGAGACATAGATTCAAACGTTTACTAAGTATAGAAATCCATCTAACTTAGATAAACAAACAAACCTAAGCTTTAGAGAAAAATTTCTTTTATATTTCCAAAAATTTCAATGTGTATTTTAAAAATGAGAATACATGAGCTTTTATAGCTCTTACAAGAGATCTTTACAATAAATTATATTTAAAGAAAATTATATACATTTAAATAAAAGGATAAAAATAAGCTAAATCAAATAATGGTGTTATTGCCACCAATTTTGCCTTGGTCATTGAATGAGGATCTTTTACTTTGTGAAGTTATGAGCATGATATTTTGATAATAAATCCACATACTGAAAACCTTTGATTTTATGGTTTTTGATATTGTATCAATTGGCATATTATACCTTCCCATGATTTTTGGTTGCATTCCTTCTCTATGAGATCAGCCAATTCAGGGTTAGGTTCTCCAAGGATCCTTGAAACATAATCTCTACAACTAAAATCATTGATCCACTTGCTAAGATGACCAAAACGGATATTAGCGCAAATTTCTTTCCAAAATTGTTCAAGAAAAGTGATTGCTCGGACCAAGAGAGAAACAAAGGCGGCACCAACCTTCACAACCTCGTCTCTTTGAACGATACCACAAAGAAGATGACAGTAAAAACTTTGTTTGTTGTCTAAACACAATATGACTTCATCAGGACTTGTGTATGACCAATGCCAATATGATGGACGGTTCTTGAAATAATCGCTCTTGAAGTAGCTGGTAGTTGCAGCTGAGGTTGGTAAACCAGATGGAGTTGTGTGCTGTGGTGTGCAAAAGATAAACTCCATTCCCTTTGCATGCTGGAGACCATCTACATGCCTATGAAACCAAAAGAGACTCTCGTCATTAATTTTACAAATAAAACAATGTTTTATTAAACAAAAACATAACTTTTTTAATCATATATTACTTGCTTATGACGAGCGAGCGGTAATTAAGTATGAATTTCAAGTCTTTCAAATACTTGTTGTTACTACAGTCAAAAACCATTAGAGCATTAACTCTAGAGTCTCTTCTCAAACATATCACATTGATCAAATTATAACCAATGACAATTAAAGTTACTATACAATTTGAAAGAAGAAAAAGATACTTAAAGTATATACCGTAAATAGAATCCGGTAATGGGTTTGCCAGAAATAACATCAAATGACTCTTCGTTCACCACACGCTCGATAAAAAGCTTCACATCCTCGTAGGTCGCCACAGGAACATTCTTCTTAAAAAGCTCTTTATCTGAACTCCCATGGAGAAAAAGACGAAAATAATCGGTGTTAGCGTTAAGTGTGAGTATCTCTTCCAATACATCGTGTAACGATCCGGCCTCGGTTCATTTGAATAAGTTTAAATGGATTGATTTCGTTTCCTATGTCATCAAAGTGCACTTACCTTTTCCGGTCACTTACCCCGAGAGAACTCCACAGTTAAGCGTGTTTATGTTGGAGTAGGAGTAGGATGGGTGACCTTCCGGGAAGTCCTCTGTGGAACCGTGTGAGTGAAGCCAAAACACGGGAAAAGTTCACTTGATGATTGCAGGGACAAGTAAATCAGTGGGTCGGGCCACCGAGAAAAATAACACACCGACCATCGGACAGGGGTGGAGGGCCCACAGCTCGTGAGAGGTGTGGGGCCTCGCTAGTAGGGGCGGTTGGGGTGTTACAAGTGGTATCAGAGGCAAGGGAAGTCAAACCAGTTCTGTCCCAGGAGACTATCTTGGAGTTTGGGGGGTTAGAGTTCACACTAACGTGATCAGAATTCGGGGACGAATTCCCGTTTAGTGAGGAAGAATTGTAACGATCCGGGCCCGGCTCATTTGAATAAGTGATTTCGCTACCTATGTCATCAAAGTGCACTTACCTTTTCCGGTCACTTACTCCGAGAGAACTCTACAGTTAAGCGTGCTTATGCTGGAGTATGACTATGATGGGTGACCTTTTCGGAAGTTCTCTGCGGAACCGTGCGAGTGAGGGTAAAACACAGGAAAAGGTCAAATGATGATTGCAAAGACAAGTAAATCAGTCGGTCGGACCACCAAAAAAAATAACACACCGACCGTCGGATAGGGACGGGCCCACAGCCCGTAAAAGGTATGGAGTCTCTCTGGTAGAAGCAGACGGGGTCGTATTTGCTTCACATTGGACGTCAAGTCCTCCAAAACCTTCTCGTCTATTTTGTCGCTGAGATCAGAGCACAAACTCATATTTGGTTGACTTTTTAGTTCACCTGAGATCAAAGAATTGCACACTTGGCTCTTTATACAGGAAATTGGCGATATAATTAAATTATTAAGCCGTATGTACAAACAAGTTGATAACCATGCCATGAATATTGACATATTACTATTTTCTGTCGGTAAAAAAAGTAAAAAAACTAACTAACCTTCTCTTTGTATGGCGTTTTCACCCAATAATTTGGAATTTGGGTGTATCGAGAACTCTGACTTTATTCACGTTAATGGCAATATGCAAACTTTTTTTTTATTTTGAACATTACAATACGCAAACATGGTATGGTATTGGGGATATACATGGTATATTCGGATAACTGTAAAACTAAGGGATTATGTATAAATTCCTTATTCAGATAAGTATAGTTTTCTAGATTAGTGTTCGCTAGAACCGATATACTTGTATAAATATTTTGGATTATTATTCATAATAAAGCATTCAGTTCGGTAACTAAATCTACATGGTATCAGAGCTTTAAAGATTCTAAAACCTAAAAAAAAATTGTTTCTAATTCTTTGTTTCACGACAATCTTGATCGTGTATCATGGTTGGTTCGATTGATTCTTCGCTTACTTCCACACCTGTGGCAGAAAAGGTTGATGAAACCATATCGATTTTTCCGTACTCGTTGTACGGTTCTGATAATCCTGGTTCGATGATTACCTATGTTCAATTGAATGGAGAAAATTACAACGAGTGGTGCTCGAAGATGCTTAACGCACTCTAGGCTAAACGGAAGTTGGGTTTTATCAATGATACTTTGAAGAAACCCGAAAGTAACAGTCCCGACCTAGAAAATTGGTTAAGTGTTAATTACATGATTATTGGCTGGATTCGTTCTTCAATCACACCAAAGGTCAAGTCCACCGTGACCTATATTACCGATGCACACTTGTTGTGGGAAAACCTTAAGCAACGTTTTTCTGGTGGAAACACGGTACGGGTTCATCAAATCAAGGCGCAGCTCATGTCGTGTCGGCAAGATGGGCAGTCCGTGTTAGACTATTTTGGTCGACTTTCTACTTTGTGGGAAGAATTACAAGTGTATCAAATCGTTCATGTGTGTTCTTGTGAAGGAGCAGAGACGATCGAAATCAAAAGAGAGCATGAAAAGATACATCAATTTGTGTTGGGTCTCGATGACTCTAGGTTTGGAAGCATCTACACCAACATAATCAGAACTGATCCTCTTCCTCCGCTTGGTGAAATTTACAACAAAATTGTTCGTGAAGAACAAAGGATGTCTTCTGCTCGAAGTAACAATCAAGAGATCGTGGGATTATATGCTCGGCGTGATCAACAATCTACTGCTTCTGCTCCTCGTCAACGAGCCCCTACGTCAGCATCGTCTGAAGGACAGAGCGGAGCAGAGAATACAATTTTGAAATCTCGAGCACTCTGTTCTCATTGTGGGAGAACAGGGCATGAAAAGAAAGATTGTTGGCAACTCGTGGGATTTCCGGATTGGTATGTCGAAAAAAATCAGTGTGCTGGTCGAGGACAGAAAAGTTCAGGATGCGGAAGAGGAGGTCGTGGTTCGAGCTCCAACAATTCTGGACGTGGGCGCCGTCAAGCTAATGTAGCTCATGCTACAAGCTCAAGTTCATCCTCGTTTCCTGAGTTTACGGAGGATCAATGGAAGGTTCTTACGCAGATGGTTCAGGCCAAATAAGCTTCCCCTAACTCCGACAAGCTGTTTGGTAAGATTGGTCTTGGCGATGTTATTCTTGATACATGGGCGTCTCATCATATGGCAAGACGTTTATCTCTTCTCACCAATCTCGAGAATATGCGGCCATGCTCTAACGCGTTTGCAGATGGGAGAAAAACATTTGCAATGAGCATGGGATATTTTCCTTTATCGTCTAATATTACACTGCCACGAGTGTTATATGTTCCCAATTTAAATTGCACCTAAATATCTGTTGCAAAATTGCTAAAACAAACGAATTGTTTTGCAATCTTATATGACACGATTTGTGTTTTACATGACCGTTTTTCGAGGACCATGATTGGAACTGGTGAAGAGTGGGATGGTGTGTATTATTTTACGGATAGCGTCCCAGCAAAGAGTCGTCAAGCAGTTGGAGTTTCGGATCAAGCTTTGTGGCATCAACATCTGGGACATCCGTCGTTTCAGTGTTTTCGGATTTGGATTTGTTTTCTGGTTCTAAGAAATCTGCTAGTTCTAGTCCTTGCGACATTTGTTTTCGAACTAAGCAAACTCTTGAAGTTTTTTATGATAGCATGAATAGAACAACGGAATGTTTTTCCCTTATTCATGTTGATGTTTGGGGTCCATATCGTGTCCCTACATCATGCGGTGCAGTTTATTTTTTTAACAATAATAGATGATTTTCCGAGAGCTGTCTGGACCTACTTATTGCTTGAAAAATCCGAAGTCAAGGATGTATTGAAGAAGTTCCTTGCGTATGCTGAACGACAATTCAATAAGCTGGTGAAAATAGTTCGGAGCGACAATGGTACTGAATTCATGGTTCTTTCTTCATTCTTTAAAGACAATGGAATCATACATCAAACATCTTTTGTCGCGATGATATATCATGGTTTTTACCCATTTTTAGACTATGATATAAGTGTTTTTATAGAGTCTTTTGGCTATTTTCGAGTCTATATAGAATCTATGCAGGTTCAGGTACAATTAGAGCTAAATTGGAGATTTAGATACATTTTGGAGCTTAAAGGAATGAAGTCACGAAGTGATGAAGTCAGGAGCGGATTTACACGCAAGGTGTCGATCGACACCACCTAGTGTTGATCGACACTAGGTTTCCCAATTTTCAAAATCGAGAAGTTTCCATATTTTGAAGAAAATAAAATCTCCAAGACTTTTCATAATCCTCCAAGGAATTGAAGATGCGAACCTAGGCCTATAAATATAGATTTTCAAGGCATTGTTTAGCCACCAAATATTATTCTTATTTTCTGTTTTGAGACTTAGAGAAAGATTTTTTAGAGAGATTTTAGAGAGAAGAATTTGTCTCCTTCAGAGCAAATTCGGAACTTCTTTGTTTCTATTGATTTCTTTTATGCAATCTTATTTATTCATGATGTTTTCTTCATTCACCATGTCTGAGTAGTTTGCTAGTTAGGTTTAGGGTTTTTCAAGGGTGATTAATGAATTGTTAGGTCGAATTAAATTGTTAGGATAAAATCTTTAGAGTTCTTCATCTGGATTTGTGTTTAATGCTTATTCTAGCTTCGTGACCTAGAATCTGATCTTAGGTTAATTAATAGATGCGAGAGTATTATTGATTGCCTGAACTAATGTTAGATGAGCAAAATACCTATTCGCAAAGAGATTTGGTTTAGGGTTTTGTGAACAATCGGACCTGAACTTTTATGCTTGTTTGAATTGATAGGATTTGCAAAGAGATTTGGAATTCTAGGGTTTAGACATAGATAATCTTCGCAGCGAGAGTTGGTTGATTTTACATCAGTGTTTCGAGTTCAAGAACAGTTCTTCATAATTCCTAACATTCTGTCTAGACCTGCAATTTAGATCACCTGAGAATTTCTCTGAACCTAGCGCCTTAGTCTCCTGATTTTAAGAACCCTAATTCGTGATTGTTCATTTATTTCTTGCTTTGTTTTACTCTCATTCTATTTGGCCTAGCATAATCTGAACTTAGAAACCAGTGTAGCATCTACTTCTCTTGGGATTTCGATACCCCTTATACTACGATTGCTTTTGCTGTGCACTTGCAGTAGTTTTATTAGGGTAAAACCTGAGCCCTATCACGCGACGCCACAACAGAATCGAAGGGTCGAGAGGAAGCACAAACACATTCTGAATGTCTCTCGAGCATTGTTGTTTCAGGCTAATCATCCGATAAAATTTTGGGGTGAGGATGTCCTCACGGCTGCTTATTTGATAAATCATACACCTACATCTTTACACCAAGGACGGTCACCGTTTGAGATCCTTCATGGTGTAAAACCAGATTACAAGCAGCTTTGCGTATTCAAATCCGCCTGTTATGTTCATTGTACGACTAGAGACAGAGACAAATTTGCTCAAAGAAGTCTCTCTTGCGTCTTCCTTCGTTAACCCTTCGGGAAGAAAGGTTGGAAGGTTTATGATATCGAGCGTAATGTATTTTTGGTGTCTCCGGACGTTGTGTTTCGGGAAGACATTTTTCCCTTTTCTCAAACGACTTCTACACCATTGTTGTCCCCTGCTGAGGCTGTGATTTTGCGATGAAGATTGGCTCATTATGCCTGATGTAAGGGGGAGCATGTAAGCTCCAGTAGAGGCTGCAACACCTGCAGTTATGGAATCATAACAGCCTGCTCTTGTTTCCCCTTCTCCCTCGGTGGTCGAATCGTCTTCGCCCCCTGTTGAGGATTCGCCGGTTGTTGAGGATTCCCAAGTTTCTGAGTTGTCTGAGCAGACGGTTTTGGCTAGTGTACCAGAAGTTCTGGGTAGAGGTTTGCGCCAAAAGACACCATCTGTAGTGCTCAAGGACTATGTTGCGTATAATACACATCACGCTCTTCCCACCTAAAATGGTTCTCTCTCTGTGTCCTCATCAATGGTTCCAGGTAATTCACTTTATCATCTCTCTAATTTTGTAACTGGTGTTCAATTTTCACTTGGACATCGTGCGTATCTGGCTGCTATTGCTGCCGAGACTGAGCCTAAGCATTTTAAGGAAGCTGTGTGTATTAATGTATGTAATAATGCAATGACTACAGAGGTAGTTGCGCTTGAGGAAAAGCATACATGTGACATTTGTGATCTCCCTCTTGGCAAAGAAGCAATTGGTAGTCAATTGGGTGTTTAAAGTTAAATACAATGCAGATGGCACGGTGGAAAGATACAAGGCTCGTCTTGTTGTCCAAGGCAATAATCAGTTTGAAGGTGAAGACTATGACGAGACGTTTGGTCCTTTCGTTAAGATGACTATGGTTTGCACTGTTTTGCGTCTTGTTTCGGCCAATAATTGGGAAGTTTACCAGATGGACATACAAAATGCTTTTCTTCGAAGAAGTGTATATGAAACTTCCTCCTGGCTTTCGGCACTCAAATCCCGGCAAAGTGTGCCGTCTACATAAATCTTTATACGGGCTCAAGCAAGCTCCAAGATGTTGGTTTAAGAAGCTTTTGAATTCTCTCCTCAAGTTTGGCTTCGTTCAATCCTATGACGATTACTCGTTGTTCTCCTACTCACCTAAAAACATCGAGCTTCGTGTGCTCATCTATGTGGACGATCTCATTATATGCGGCAATGATTCTTATATGCTTCAGAAGTTTAAAGAATATTTGGGTCGGTGTTTTGCGATAAAAGACGGGGAAATTGAAATACTTTTTTGGTATTGAAGTTAGTTGTGGTCCAAAGGGAATATTTTTATCTCAACGAAAGTATAGCTTGGATATTGTTTCGGAAACATGAAACCTTGGTTCTAAGCCAGCTTTAACACCACTCGAGCAAAATCATCAACTTGCCATAGTTGATAGTCATCTACTTGATGATCCTAAAAAGTATAGGCGTCTTGTTGGTAGCTTAATCTACCTTTTGAATACTCGACCAGTGCTTTGTTATTCGGTTCATGTTTTGTCACAGTTTATGAAGGCCCCTACGAAGGCTCATTGGATTGCAGCTCTTCGAGTGGTGCGGTTTTTGAAGGGCACGCCTGGTCAAGGCATACTTCTTAAATCTGATTATGATCTTACTCTTACGATTTACTGTGATGCTGATTTACTGTAAGGCTGCTATCCACATTGTAATAAATCATGTCTTCCACGAACGTAACAAACACATAGAATATGATTGTCACGCGGTACGAGATTCTGTTATGGATGGGCTTATTGTTCTTCAGCACATACAGACAGATTCTATGATTGCAGACATTTTGACAAAGGCTCTAGGCGTGTTCCGTTCCAACATTTAGTATCCAAATTAGGTGTTCAGAATCTTCACACTCCAACGTGAGGGGGAGTATTGGGGATATACATCGTATACTCAGATAAATGTAAAACTAAAAGAATATGTTAAATTCCTTATTCAGATAGGTATAGTTTCCTAGATTAGTGTTGGCGAGAACCGACTTATACTTGTATAAATATTTTGGATTGTTATTCATAATAAAACATTCAGTTGGATATCTAAAACTACATATGGCCTTCTTATATAATGACTGTTAACTATTTATTTTTTCTTTTCTTTTTTTTTTTAATAAAAATTTGAGTCTTTAAAGTTTGAGTAGATTATACAAATTCAGGAAGACATGTGAAACCATCCGGAAAATATGTTAACCTGACACAAGATGCGTTTGTTGTGTGTGACAGCCTGATTTAGGAGTGGGTCTTAGTTCTAAATTTAATTTGTACTATTTAAACAATTGATCAAGTCCCAACCTCTCCCATGCACATCATGAGTGTTAACCATTTTGAACATGACTAATGTCCTTTTCTATTTATACTAGAGGATTTTTTATATGATTACCGTTGTGGGACAAATCCCACTTATTTGCCTTTCATTCCCATTTAACCACAATTGTGTCCGAGCCCCTTTCTCTTCACTCTTTCCAATATTTTGCAAATCCCATAGGCTTTCAAAATTTGATCCAACATTACAATCAGGAGGAAGAAAGAAGAAATCATTATGTTTTTCTCTTTTGACATCTACCTTTGTCCTTGAGACACTCTTCTGTGGTCTCACTTGCTAATTGGTATATTCACTCTTTCAAATTGAATTAAAGAAAAGAAACGACACTTTTGTTGGTTAGTTTGCGACTTGTAAAAAAAAAGAAAATCCTTCCTCTTAATTTCAGTTCAACTTAAAGTATCAAGTACAGATGATGAAAGCAACAAAATGAGAGAGGAGGCTGCTAGACACCGTCGGGCTTAATCATGATGAAAGTTTGCTCCATTATCGAGGCTTAATCGTTTCTCCTCAAATGAGGCAAAAGAGTTTTAATCAGTTTTAGGTTTTCTCAAAACTATTTGGGGATTTTTGTCGATTAAATTGGGTAAATATCCGGGTCGGGTTTTAAGTTGATTTAGGTTTTAATCCGGTTTGGTATTGGGATTTGATGGTTTGGTATTCGGTTTAGATCATAAACCATTAAAATCGACATATGTGGGTTCTGAGGTTTGGAACTTTCAATTCGGGGAGATATAGGATTCGAACTTTGTTTTCGGAGATATTTAGAACAAGATCATAGTTTGAAAGACATTTGGTACTATACGATAGTTCTCGTGGAAAAATAGATCGTTTTTCCATTAATATATGCTGGTTAAATGTTAAGCTTTTTACAATAATATTATTATTAATATTATAATATTTTTCAAAAAGTCGCATCTCTTTATTTATATAATTTCACTACTAATTGTAATCTCCAAATATCTTACATCATGTTAATTGTGAATTTTTGGCATAACTATAGTAGAATTATTTAACATACCTGAGGCCAAAACATTGTTGTTAAAAAACGAAACTGCTAATATTACTACGAGACAGAAAGTCACCAAAGTTTTGGTAATTGCCATTGTATTTATTTTTCTTTGTAGAAAATGTATAAAGCGAGAAAAATGTTCTTAATTTTCTAATCTTTAGACAAAGACCCCTATTTATATAAATTTTGGTCAGCTTTATCCAATTTGATGTAAAAATGAAAAAAAAAAAAAAAAAAAGGAAAAACAGTTGTAAACCTAATAAATAATATTTCTATGAAATTTCAATTATTTCCCAAATAGCAATAAAAAACAAAAGATCATAGACATACCCAATCATAGACCAGCCATTTGTCAATCATTTGTATGTAGGATTACTGATTTTGCAATGAATTACCTGTATAAAAGTAATGTCTAAAATTGGGTAATCATGCAGTTTTGTTGTGTATGAAGATATATTTCCTTTTAATTTAATAATATTCATATATATATATATGCAATTAATGACCTGTACCAAAGAAATGTCTAAAATTGGATAGTCATAGAGTCTTGTTGTGTAGGAAAGGTATACATAGTTTCTTTTAATTTAATAATATTTCCTGCATATAGATATGCATGACTATATTAATATATAGATATGTAATGGACGAGCAATACAAAATTAATGCCTAAAATTGGGTAGTCATACGGTCTAATTGTTGTGTAGAAACGTATACATATTTCCTTTTAATTATAAAATATTCATATAGATATGCATGACTATATTAATATATATGCTGGTTAAATGCTATGCTTTTAACAATAATAATATTATTATTAATACTGTAATATGTTTCAAAAAGTCGCATTTCTTTATTATATTATTTCACTACTAATTGTAATCTCCAAATATTTTACATCATGTTAATTGTCAAAAAAAAATTAGACATTAATTGTGTACTCGGTTAGAAGCACATATATACAGTTTATACATAACTTTTGGTCAGCTTTATACAATTTGGTTTATTAACTTGTTAGTTTTTTTTGGTCAAACTACTACTTAATTAATGAAAATTAATTTTGGGCACATTTATTTGTATATTTAGCGTGTCGTTTGAATTTATTGATATACCATTTGGTGGAATTCATGTAATATATTAAATTTTGTGAATTTGGACAAAAAATGAAGCATTTGTAACCTTCAACAAAATACTCCCTTCAAAAGAAATACTCAATCAAGCATAACATTAGGAATAGAAAACTGACCAGATTTATTGGAGGAATAGAAATAACAAGTTTTTACTTCCAGTTTGACATAAAAGAAGACAGAACAATTTTATATAACTTTTTCAAAACTAATTTTATATAATTGTTGTAGTAAAAACTACAGCGATTAAAATTTGTAAATAGAAATATATTTATCTTGAAAAGTTTGAGTCGTCCTCTACTAAAAAAAATGTTAAAGACTATATCGAGCAATCTTAGGTAGCTGAGCTCAAAGAATATGTCGAACCGGATTAGACCTAGTTTGATGAGCGAATAACCAGGAAATAAAAGCAAATAACTTTCGTATTAATGATTTCGATTGTTTACAAGATAAAGAACACGAAAATGAGCTAAAATGATAAAAATAACGAGAATATTGCGTTGAACGTATTAAATTGTGTCTTGAGTAGAAAGTATGTTTTGAGAAGTTGTGAAAAGATGTCCTTTGATCCTTGCTCTTCTTGTTTTTGTAATGATTGCATTTACTCCACTGGATTCAGCCGTTTCTAGTCAAAATGTTGAATTATTTTTTTTTGAATAATTAATCATTTCGTCATCGGAGTTAGTTTGTAGTGTTTCCCGTAGATTTTAACCTTTACTGCTCTGATCTTTGCACTGAACGAGTTTAGTAGCTTGACTTCGATCCGAGCCCTTCCACATCGGTAAGAAAGTTGACCTCGTTGTTGGGCATTTGGATTTTACTTGCTTAGTGGGTCTAAAATATTGGGCCGGAATTTTTACGCCAACAACTAGCCCCCCAATTCCTTGAATCGAATCTTACTCCATTCAAGGAATTTACTCTGCGATTTCCTTTGGTAAATCAGAATCCCGCCGAAAACGATTGACTTTCCACTTTTCACCGGTCAAACTGTTCATCTTCCTTTTGAGAGCGAACTCGCAGAATTTCTTGATGGCTAGTGTTGGTGACCGTTATGTTGGGGTTTTATCTCGCCTTGCTTTGTCGCGATCGAGGTATACAGAGGAATTGATTGGTTCTCTTCGAGTGGATTGTAGTCTTCCTCAGACGGTTGACACCATCATTTTTTTTGTTCAACCATTTGTTTTCATTAACCTTAAACTTTCGGGGTACAACAAACTAAAGCACTTACGATAATATAACCATACAAATTAGAAGCAAAGGAAAGCGTAGAAATCTTCAAGGTAGGGAAACAATGGATTCGAAGCTAAATGCGTCAGATAGAGAGACAATGAATCCAGAAATGGATGCGTTAGATAGAGGAACACTGAAACCAATCCTGGATGTGTTGATAATGCGTTACCGACATGGCCGAAATGCTAGAAATTGGTCGCTTTACAATGCAACGTTGATAGACTGCCTAAACCTTTGTATCTCGTCGAAACGAGCTCTATTGCATCTTGTGGTACCGCACAAGATAACAACTCGGTTAGGGGATTGGAAAATGTTTTCGGTTTTAAAGCTGAAAAATGATCCCTTCTCATAGAGAGGAAAAGTGGTGAAATGATTCTTTCCGGAAGAGTAAGGCGGAAACGATCTCTCCTAAAGGAAGGAAATAGTGCCAATCTCTCAAAATGGAGAAACATAGTGACAAACTGACAATATCAGCCCAAAAAGCTCATAGTCGTTCCCGGTAAAAGAGCTGAAGATAGCGGCAAAAGATTTGGATTTTTCTGGCCATGAGGATGGGCAAGCAAGGAGTAAAGGCGAGAGCTTAAAGATCTTGCAAGGCATAAAAGGCCAATCACTTTTTGAAAACTCGCCGGAAAAGACAGGGGTAGAGGAGTCGTAGGCTAGGCCCAGAAAAGTACAACGCCAGATTAATATGTGAAGTAAGTCGCTAACGGGAAAGCAAAATTATCTTGTCCCTTCACGGGCGAGGAATATGACTAAGAGCTCCTGTTGGCAAAGCTTTGAGAGGAGGCGGATGACATGTAAGACTCAGTAGAAATTTGAAAACAAAGATCGGATCCGAGCTCATGGCCGGCTTTATCGAGAACGACAGAGGCAAAGAGAAAGAAAACTTTGTTTGAGACTTCCGACGAAGGGGATGGGCGATCAACCGACATAGCAGGAAAATAAGCTGGAGGTTGAGGTGACGTGGATAGATCCGGTGGTAGAGTATATCCATAGATGTCTGGAGGGTCGGGGGGGGGGTGGGGTCTGGTGAATTTGGAGGGTTCGAAGATGGCGTCGCTAGAGAAAACAAAAAGGGACCGAGAGGGTTCGACTTCGCCAGATCTAGCGGTTTCGAATGGGAGAGCTTTATGCGGAGGCGAGACTGAAACAACAAAACTATGGGGAGGCTAAAGACGTCAAGTTCGGGAAGAATGAAAGCCATAGAGAAAGTTCGGAAAAGAGGAGGCAGCGTCGAATAGCGGAGGCGACAGAGGGAGAAGCACCTTCCGACGAGTCGAGGCGACGACTAGTCGAGCGGCGGCTTCGGGGAGCAAGTTGCTAAGGAGACCAGAAGGGAGACGAGATCATAAAACTCATTCTGGTGAGAAGAGTTTTTGATGCATGCGGCCTCGTATCATAGAGAAAAACGTAACTAGGGCGAACTCTCTTATTCTATCATCAATTCCCCATGACTTGATAACACCCATTTTGTACAACTTTTACATATAATTTCGATATCTTTTGCAGGTTTTTAACATGGTTTTCAATGGTTTTCAAGTGATCTCTACATTTTGTCGTTTTAAAAGTCTATTTAGGTACTTTGGACGAAAAATACAAAATGAAGCAAAATAGACATTTTAGGAGCATGTGCGAGGTGGCATAAGTTCAGCACTAGACGAAGGTCTTCTCAATTCCTGATAAAGCTTATTTTTGGACACAAGATAGGCTAATCAACCACCTTTCACGCTGAAGTGATTTGAGGACGTTCCAACGGTTAGATGAAGAACAAGAAAGCTGACAATCTGTCACGAAAAAAATTCAACCGCGGTCGAGACGCCTGTCGACCGGCCAGAAGCCATTTGACCCGTCGATAGGTTGCTAGATCAATGGTTATATACTTTTCATATTTCTTCCTTTAGATTTATTCTTAACGCGTAATTCTTTGTTGGCCATTTAGAATTGATTCTAGGATTAACAAAACTGCTAACGTGTTGAATTTGTTAACCAGACATAGTCTACGCGAGAAATTGCGTCATAAGATCTGAAAGCATACTTACAGAGTATTGTAAGCGTCAATTGAACTTGATCTTATTGTTGGGCTTGTTGCATGATTGCCATCGAAAGAGAAGTAGTTTAGAGTTAGGCGTTAGATCCTTCGAAAGGAGATCTAACACGTTTTCATATTTGAGTCCGAGAACTAGTAGAATCGATTGCATAGATCAATATGTTTTCTTATTATACCGATCCATGAAAGCCCCGAGAATTCCCTAACCCCAACACTTCGTCTGCAATTCTTCTTCCCAAGTGGTCAATTCGGGACCACGAGGTCGTTGCTCCTCTTCTTTCTCTTTTGACGGGGCTTGTGGACAAGGAAGATGATGACATGATTCATTCGCTGGTTAGGAAATGGCATCGGTTAGTTTGTAGTGGAAATTCTTCTATCGTTTTGGTCGAGACATTTTTGATAGTCTCTGGTTGTTGAAGAACGAAATGATGTTAGTCTTGCTGATTCTTCTCGGAATGCCGATGGGGGGGGAGAGTGGGTTCCCTCTATAAAACGCCAGTTGCTGCTTCTTTCCCTGGAGATACTAATCGAAGTCAGGGAAATGCGACTTCCTTGTCAATTTCAGTTTTCGAAGCTAGAAATCATGGGGGCTCTCGTGAGAGGGCTCATGTTGTCCCTTCTTCGAGTTATCTTCGGATGATTTCCAGGTCTTTTTGAAATTTTGGATGAGGAGCAAAGGCGGGGAATGTTGGATATCGTCAAATCTCATATTTATCCTAAGGATTTTGACCGTCCGATCCTTAGGGGTTCTTTGGAGCGGTACGTCCTTGAGGTCGTGGGGCTTGGTGGCTTTAAGCGTTCCAAGAGGGAACAGCAAAGAGACTTGTTTTGTTTCGTGTTTAGCCGAGACTGTGATGCCACGATGCTCATGATGAGCCAGTTTCATCCCTCATCATCCGAGGCTCTGGATTTGGTAAGTCTTAGTGACGATGGCCTTAACCTATACGATGAGAGTAGTGGCTCCTTCCACGCGGTATGTTGTTATCTTCTTTTGTAAGTTTTTTTTTTACTTTTTCTGATCCTCCATTCTTTTTCTCATAGATATGCTCTGCTGCTGCCAATTCCTTTGGGGATTATGAATTTGAGTTCGCTCCTCGGACTGAGCTTGAAGGGCTTCAGAGTTAGCACACTGGCGAACTTGCTTCTCTTTGGGTAGAACAGAATTCTCTTTTATCTTCAAAGACTTCCTTAAGGAAGAGGTTTTCTCAGCTCGAGCACGAGTGGTCAAATTCGAGAGTAGGCTTGAGGAGATTGAGTCAAAGCTCTCCTCCGAATTTGAATATGCGAAGGCTAAATCTTTCCAGAGTGGGAAATAATCGGTTGCTCCGATTCTTGGTACCATTTTGTCCCATGTTAGACCAAGACGAACTTACAAATTTTGACACAGGTTATTTTCGGGGAAATTAGTAACCTGAACGAGGAGGCCTTTGTAGATAAAATGATGTTTTGGAGTGCGAGGCCTAAGCGAGGAGTTTTGTTGTTCCTCCTCTTGACTTTGATGATGTAGGGATCCCTAGTTTCGATCATTCTTTGTAAACAGATTCATTATTGGTTTGAAATTGTCGAAAATTGTTTGGAGTCTTTTCACTCAAAGATTTTTTGTTTGATTAATTTGGGAATCTTTCTAAACCTTTTTTTTTTAAAATGTCATTTGATCCCATTACTCCTTCTCTTGTTTTTGTAATGATTGCATTTACTCTAGTGAATTGAGCCGTTTCTAGTCAAAGCGTTGAATTATTTTTGTTTGAATAATTCGTCATCAAAGTTAGTTTTTAGTGTTTTCGTAAGTTTTAACTTTCATTACTCCGAGCTTCAGACTGTACGAGTTTAGTAGCTTGACTTCGATTATATCCCTTCCACTTCGATAAGAAAGTTGATCTCGTCGTTGTACTTTTGAATTTTACTTACTTAGCGGACCTAAAACTCTAGGCCGGGATTTGCACACCAACAATAACTAACAGTCGGATCGAGATTAGAATGGATACTGCATACCACAAGTAATGCAGATTTAACCTTTACCATTTCGATTTTAAAAGCAAAGTCGTCAAAGCACCGGTTTGTTGAGCCTTTAAACTGAACAAACAACAAACTCCTTACAACTGAACCACTAAACAAAACAGAACATTAAAGAAAAACATGCTCCATAAAAAAGAAACTAACCAGATTCACTGGAAAAATAGAAATAATAAGTACTTTACTCGCAAGTCCCAATTTGCCACAAAGGGAGATAAACAATTTTAGATAACCAAAAACTGGATCTTTTAGCCGCTTTGGCTTTGTTTATAGAATTATAGCCATAAATGGAGGGAGATAATTATTTTATGGCTAGATAACCAAAAGCCGGATCTTTTAGATAAATAATTCCTCCATTTATGGCTAGTAAATCTATAAAAAAAATCTTTGTTTGATAAAAAAAAGAGTAAATTGGCATATTCAGATTTGGTGTTCTCCAATTATAAATTTAACAAAATTGATTGCTTGTTTTAGTGGTGACACTAACTAAATCAAGCTCTCTCATTTTTGTTTTCGACTTATATTGTTGCATCTCGTTAAATAGACTATGTCTCTAATGAGAATGGTAAGCTTTTACCAACTCATAGGTAATTAATTTTGTGCAGAAAATTCCGACAGAAAATTGCCAATCGGATATAAACTTTGATTCCATAAAATATTATGTAAAACTGAAACTACTGTTGTTGTTAAGACGTAATGAAAGTATTCAGATTTGTTAAATCTTCCTTTTTATTTAGTAATGAAACACAATGAAAACCTTAGCATAAAAAAAAAACTAGAAACAAAACATGAGGTTCTTGTTACAGGCAAAGTAAATTACCAAAGATAACAAAAAAGTTCGAATCTTTTACGGTCACAGATGATGATCGATAACCTGAAGAAGCTGTGACGGTGTCGCTGCTGGGTCGAGCTGTCTGCAACCTTTGGGTGCACCGGGTGCTTCTTGACCTGTGAGCAAGTAAGACGGTATCCGATGAGAGAACCTCGATATCTCATCCCTTGAGATCCTTTTGATCTCTTTACGATCCACATGATGATGGAACACAGACTTAAAACCAGTAACTTTAACCAAAGGAATCACTGTTACACCATATTCCTCTGTATATCCTTTAATAACTTCGACCACTTCGTACTCGATCGCCTCAGCTCCTGAAAGATAGTTCCATTCAGGGGACCAGTTTCGATACAGAGCCCAAACCTCGCCTTCTCTTGGATAAACAAGAATCTCTCCTTGATTGCCTTTGACCAGCTCCACTTTGTGTGAGAAAATGTAAGGCGACCTGCAGATTTGGGTTTTCACAGCTCGAAAATCTCCACAAGTCCTAGGGACACCGGAACCAAGCCACTTTGTTGATCTAAGCTCATTGTTTCTTTCTGAAGTAAGCCGGGCGATACGCACTTTGAATGGATCTACGGAGATAACCTTGTCTATCATAACATAAGATCTAGGCATCCCGTCTAAAGAGTCGTAAGAAGCCCATATCTCATTATCAGCAAACGACTTCTCACTTCGATCCTTGTCAAAGTCGCAAAAATCTGGTTCAGGAACACATACCGCCAAGGCTAACGCATCCTCAATAGGGTTTTCGTCTTCCAAAGAACCTGCATTGGCCTCATCGAGATCATCAGTTTCCATTCGCCTTTCGGTAACAGGAACGATGGTGCATAGTTCTTGCAGCTTCTTGCTGATCAATGGCTTAGCTTTCTTCTTTAACAAATTCTTCACCTCATCCTCAGAAAACTCTTTCAAAACGTTGGACTTTGGAGCAAAACAGCTTCCAACGTTGGAACCAGCAACTGGATTTTCCATACACTTTCTTCTTTTCGGAGCATTTGTCGCTGGAGCACCACCAGCCGCTCTTTTGGTATACTCTCTACGCACAACCTCGTCTTTTCTTGCCCCGGTCTGTGGAGCATGAGTAGGAGTTTTGGTTCCAGTGTACACACCACCCCACTCAAAGGACTCATATTCACCATACGCACCATTACTGTCTACTCTACTTTTCTTTCTTCCATCCGTCGTCTGACGGATAGAGTCAAACTGGTGCTCATGAAACGTCTTCCGGATCGAACCTGAGCCTGGAGGATCAGTTTTCACAGCTATAAACGGCTTGCGACAGTTGGGACAAAGGAGGTTCTGGTTTAGGTAAACACGATGATACTCATACTGTGTCCTGCAAGTGCGGCATACAGTCCAAAAGGTTCCATCAGAAGTTGGTTTATGAGCTGCAGTAGAAGTAGTAGCAGCAGCAGCAGCAGCAGCAGAGGTAGAGCCGTCACTCGCACGCTTTATACCTCTCTTCGAACTCTTAGCTTTCGCGGCGTTAACACTTGGTTTGGCAACTTTCTGAGATCCATTGTTTGCAGGCTTTGATGATGAAGTTCCTCCTCCTCCCTCGTATAATCCCAGATTCCGTTTCAGGTCATAGTCAGCTCTCTTCGCCTTGTCGGAGAACATGCCCCACGCCTGAGAAAGTAACTTAAAGGCTTCCTCTGCTCCCACCGACTTGTTCCTGTCAGGGTGAAGCATTACAGCCAGCTTTCTATAACGTTTCCTCACTGTTTCGTCATCAGCCTCGGGGTTCAGGCCAAGCACACCGTAGAAGTCTATCTCCCCGTATATTATATTCTGGGCAGATAGAAGTACATCAAATGTAGCCACCATTTGGGAGATTCCATCGAGTTCAGGTGACAAGAACTGAGCCTTCAAAGCGAATTTCCTGGCCGACGCAAAATCGTTGGCTAAAAACCTCCTCTGTGCAGTCTCTCTAGCCCTAATAGCCTCTTCTTTGCTACTATCCATTTGGGGCCTCTCCTGATTTACACTTTCCTCTTCAAGATATCCCGAACGGAGAAGATGTGTTTCGACTAAGAGCAGCAGTATGGAGTGACAAGACACCAGTACCTGATCATGAAAACCAAATCAGCTGCTCAATAACGAGATTGAAATAAAAGTTGGAAGAGAAAATACAACCAACACAAGAAATGAAGGAAGAAGCAATCCAAAGTAAAGTCACAAGTAACCAATCTATAATATATCTGATCCCAAAAAGCAAAATTATCCTACTCAAAGCACAAAGACTCCCAAAAGTGATATAATGGCACTACGTACAAATTATGAATAAATCATTAAGAACCTTTATCATTAACTCACAAACATGCTGCATTAAGGAATCTAGTAAAAAGAAAACGTAACCCCCCTCATCATTAAATTGCCCAAAGTGCTCTGGATATCATGAAATTGATATGAAGTCAGCAATTCTAAACCCTAAATGTATCCGCAGGGACATTGCTTGTAAATTCTGAACAATTTAACATATATATCACTAAAAAAAACCTTCAAATTTTCCAGATTTCAAAGGTACTCTTCAAAAACATCCTAAACCCTAAATGTATCCGCAGGGACATTGCTTGTAAGTTCTGAACAATCCAACATATATATCACTAAAAAAAACCTTCCGATTTTCTAGATTTCCAAGGTACTCTTCAACAAAGGAAAATCTATAAACCGGAAGGATAAGGTCATAACACAAGTAACCAATCAATCTATATATCTCATCCCAATATGCAAAATGATCCTACTCAAGCACAAAGGAAACGTAACCCCTCATCATTATATTGAGCCAAAATTGTTCTGGATATCATGAAAATCAAGACACGAAGCCACCAATTATGTCCTTCAAAAACATCCTAAACCCTAAATGTATCCACAGGGACATTGCTTGAAAATTGCTTTATCATTAACTCACAAATATGCTGCATTGAAGAATCTAGTGAAAAGGAAACGTAACCCCTCATCATTAAATCGCCCAAAATGTTATTGATCTCATGAAATTAAGACACGAAGTCAGCAATTATGTCCATCAAAAACATCCTAAACCCTAAATGTATCAACATGGACATTGCTTGAAAATTCTCAACAATTCAACATATAATTCACTAAAAAAACCTTCAATTTTTCCAGATTTCCAACGTAATTCTTCAACAAACTATAATCCGAGTGGGTATTAACACACAGTAGTAACCAAAGATAGGAGCTTTAAGATGAAAACGATAAACAGAAGCAAGGAGACGGAATCTTACATAGAAGATATCGGGAAAAAAAGTGAACGGTAAAGGAAGGGTTTTGTTTCGTTATCGGCGATAAAGATTCCGAATTTTCCGGCGAAAATGGAATCAGAAGCGGCAAAAGCGATCCCGTAAGAGAATTGGGATGAAGGGTCGCTTCTACTAATAAAATCGGCGGCGCTTCGAACCGAAGTCTGTCACACTGCTCTGAATTTTTTTTTGGTTTTTTTCTGATTTTCTTTTGTTTTCCGACCGCTTAGTTGATTCATTAGTACAGAATACAGATGTTTATTTATAATCGTAATTAGAAAAGATGATAAAATCACCGGTTTGATTTGATTGGTTGATTAAGGGATAGGGTTAATTTTTTGTGGTTAAAAAATATAAGGGTTCTGAATCTAGAATGTATTTAAATGGAATAAAATCTTCATGGAAGGTAAATTTCTTTATATTTTCCGTAGTATTCACGAGTGAATTAAGTAAAAACAAATGAAATAGTAGGATTATGATTGATTGGTTGATTAAGGGATAGGGTTAATTTTTTTGTGGTTAAAAGTTATAAGGGTTGAATCTAGAATGCATTTTTTATGGAATAAAATCTTCATAGATGGTAAATTTATTTATATTTCATACCGGTCAAAATGAAATAGTAGGGGAAATGATTTTATTTCATCCCGTGTATTGAATATTTTTTTTTATTTTTATTTTTGGCAAAGTGAAAAAAATTATTTTTATTAATTACCAATTACAATAAAATTATTCGCGAGGTCTTTTAACCATCTCGGCTTATCGACGGCCACATAGGACTGTCTATTTCTTGTGAAGCATTTTTATGCATTGACTCTGACCCATCTGACCAAGCATGCCCCTGAGCATTGGAATGGCCCGATAAGTATGTGTGAGAGAATACTTTCTCCTTCTTTCACCGATCAAGACCTGATTCGCTCGCATTCGAAAGAAATAGAAATAATTAAGTGTCGTAAATCGACTGAAAAAATATTCTAGACAAAACTTAGAGGTCAGAAGCTAATATTATATGTAGTTTCGGTTCTGGAGAAAACTTGGAGGTCAGAAGCTAATATTATATGTAGTTTTGGTTCTGGAGAGATTATGGATTTCAGCATAAAACGGTTTTACTAAAACCTCCTGATAATCTAAAAAATAAAAATAAAAAGAAATAGAAACAAGAAAGTGGACAAGGGTTAATTTTCTTGACACTGATAACGTTGATGGTGTAAAATGTATTTGTGATTCATCATTAATTAAAGTCCCTTCTCTATGCTAATGTATGTTTCGTTTTTGGGTGTAAATTCTTCAATTCTTATATTTCCATTGGTTTTGTAACAAGTCTGTCTCCAAACGTTGTGACAGATCTTTAAGAAGAACCCAACAAAGACCAAGAACTTCAGAATCTGGCTGAGGTTACCACAACATGTACAAGGAGTTCCGTGACACAACTTTGAACGGAGCGGTGGAGCAGATGTACACAGAAATGGCATTGAGACACAGAGTCAGGTATCCAGATCATCAAGACAACCACTGTCCCCAGCAGCTCTCTGCAAGAGAGAGAGCACTAAGCAGGAAGGTTTAGACCACCTACAAGGCCTCCAAAACATCAATTTATGTTCTTGTGCTGAAGACCTTAGGGCTTCAAGGTTTTCTAATTTCTGCGTGGATCTCCAATTGATTAAAAAAAATTGTAGACTTCTTATCCGATCACAAGGTATAATTTAGGGCTTGAATGTTTGCAGTTTTTGGAATGGTTTTTAGTTTTTGTTTTTCAAAAACTATTTTTTTTGCCATTCAAGATTTTGAAGAAATAGATTTCCTAAAATTTAGGAAAACTAGTTTTTAAAGAGTTTTTGATTTTGTACACAAAAACCAAAAACCAAAATTTATGGGTTTCTAAACATAAGACACCTTAAAAACCAAAAACTAAATAAATCACCATTCAAGTTTTTAGAAAAACCAAAATCTACAACAAAAATCAAAAAACAAAATCCAAAAAGCAAAATCTAAAAACAAAAACCAAAATTCAAAAACCAAAAACTAAAATCCAAAAACTAAACAAACATTCATCACCTTATTTGTATTCGTAAAAAAAACAAAAAAAAAAGATCTTGTGTAGCTTTTGGTTATCAGAATTATGTAATCGCTTAAGTACATAAATCTGGCAACACACACATCGATAGACATAAAGTGAAGTTCAAACAAATGCCGTTAATTACAAAACATCAAAATTATAATATGTGGACTTCATTAAACATTTTGGACATATGAAAATATCACAACCAAAACACATATGTTTAAAAGTGTATTATTACTCTCGACAGATTATGATTCAAAAACAAATGATCCTTATTATTCCGTTTATAAAAAGATGTCAATCGCCCAAATCTCTATTTTTTATCAGCCTTGCGGTTGTTATTCTTAATCCTAGTGAAGTTTGCTTGAGGAAACGACGATGACGACGTTGACACAGCATTTCCTCCACGGCTTCTTCTAGCAGCAACCTCACAGAGTAGTTTCTTATAAAACTCCTCGTAGAACCCCAGCAACAGCTTCGCCTCTTCGTCGTTCTTCGGTTTAACTTTCCACCACGCGTAGTTCTCCATCAGATTGTTGAACGTTGATCTCTGGCTGATCTAGTAAAAAGGAAACGTAAACCCTCATCATTAAGTTGAGCCAAAAATTGTTCTGGATATCATGAAAATTTGGACATGAAGTCAGCAATTATATATCCTTCAAAAACATCCTAAACCCTAAATGTATCCTCAGGGACATTGCTTGTAAATTCTCAACAATTCAACACACATATCACTGGAAAAAAAACTACTCAATGCAAAATCAATATATGTATATATCTCATCACAAAATGCAAAATGATCCTACTCATGCACAAAGAGTACTCTCAAAAGTGATACAATGTCACTACTTGCAATTATAAACAAGTCAACAAAACCTTGATTTTCTTTTGTTTTTTTCTCCGACGGCTTAGTTGATTCATTAGTAAGAGAATGGTTTATTTATAATCATAATTGGAAAAGAAGATAAAACACCTGTTTATGATTTAATTGGTTGATTAGGATAGTGTTAAATTTTTATGGTTGAAAAATATAAGGGTTTCAATCTTGAACGCATTTTTATGGAATAAAATCTTCATGGATGGTAATTTTCTTTATATTTTCCCTAATATTCAAGTATGAAGTAAAAACAAATGAAATAGTACGATTATGATTTGATTGTTGATTAAGGTAGGGTTAATTTTTTTGTGGTTGAAAAATCTAAGGGTTCAAATCTAGATGCATTTGAATGGAATAAAATCTTCATGGATAGTAAAATTTATTTATATTTCCGTAATATTCCCTGGTCAAAATCAAATAGTAGGAAAAAATATTGTATTTCATACCGTATTATGAATAAAATTGTTTTTTTATTAATTACCAAAAAATATTTGGGGGCCGATTGGTATTTAGACTTTTGTGACTTTTGTGACTTTATTTATTTGTAGAGCCTTAAAAGTCACTTTTTGAGTTATTTTTATCTTTTCTTATTTGTTTTCATTTTTTTTCTCAAAATCTACTCTCATTCTCTCTCTTCACATAAACTTTTTTCTTTTTGTTCTTTTTAAAATTTTATTATTTTTCTTTTTCCCCAAAGAAATCAAAACTTTATATTTGACATTATATTAATTTTATCACAATCAAAATTTGCCTTACTAATGATTAACTTTTTTTCTCATTCTTTTAAGATCTATTTTATAATATTTTATATCATAAAAAAATTATTAAACTAAAAAAATTTGAAAATTTAACTAAAAAAAGTTTAATAGAAAAAATATAAATAATTTGTTTAAAATTTATATTTTTTATAAAAAACAAATTTTGATCCTAAAATATTATAATATATTTAAAAATAACAGTCACAATTTCTACAGTTTTTTCTACCAATACTTTTTAAAATATATAAAGTAACAGTCACAGTTTTTACAGCCGAATTTTCTACAGTCAAAAACCTACAGCCACAGTTTACAGTCACAGTCCTTACCAATCAGGCCCTTGGGTCTCTGGTCTTTAGTCTCTCTTTTTCTTTTACATGTTTGTATATATTTTTTTTTTCTTCAGTACGTATATTCTTCCATATCTCCTTTTTGAGTTGTCTCTTACTATTTCTCAATGTTTTTTACCCTTCTTTTTGATTGGTTGACTTCAATCCTTTCTTTCATATTTTTATTAAAATTTCTTTCTTTCTTTCTTATTTTATTTGCCAATTATACTTTTTAACAAATTAAGTAAAACCATTAAAGTAAATCACACAATTATTCTACGTTCTAATAAATTAATAAAAAATTTAATCTATAAAATGATATGATTTGGTTTCAACTAATAAAATATTTTAGAATTGATTTTTTTTATATAAAACTATTTTATTATAATGTATATGATTTATTTTAAATATGGTTTTTATATTTTCTCATATATGTAGAAAGATTTAAAAATCAAAGAAAATAGTTTTATTTAATAAATTTAGGTTCTCAAAAATCAAAAAATAAATATATTACGTACTTTTATTTTTTAATACTTTTTATTGTATTAATTTTTTTACTTGTGTTCCATAAAAAAAAAGTTTCTAAATCTGCCCCTGCATGCAGCATAGGACTGTCAATGGTCTTCCAATGTCACAATTCTTGTGAAACATTTTTTATGCATTTGACTCTGACCATCTGACCAGGCGTACCTCTAAGCATTGCATTGGCGGATAAGTATCGTTTACTCTTAAAATAAAAAAGAAATTGGGAGTTTTTGCTCTTTTGTTTCATGGAGCATTGGAGCCTATATATTTTCTCCTACTCCTTCTAGCTAGCACCAATTGTTTGGATCGGATATTGAGTGCTTTGTACATATTGTATCGTGGTATAGCTGTCTTCGGGAATAGCTGGAGAGCACGTGACATGAGTTCTCTCCTCTGTGAGAGATGAGAAGGTCCACGAGGAGCATGCCTTTCTGAGGAGATATTCGTTAGCACTGTTATACAGAGGCAATACTGCACAGGTGACACTGTCAAGATATTCTTTGAGAGAGCGAGAAGGGACCTTTCTCTCGAATACTCTCCAACACCCAAGTCAGGCAACAACCTGTTATTTTGGTGGTGTAAGTAATAAGACGAATAAATCAACTTGCACTTTCCTCTAGGGTCCACTGAGAAATATTGAAATAATATAAATTTTGAAAATTTCGAAAAAATAAATCAACAAAGAGATCATTTATCGGCTGGCTTGATAATTTAGATTTAATTTACCCAATTTAAGCAAACTCAAGCTCAAATTTATTTTCAATTATCTTGATCACATTCAAATCAATTCCTGTTGTATGTAGAAACAACAAGTACTGATAATCACAAACAAGAATATACATAAGATGGTTACAAGATCAGAAATGAAAACCCTTTCGCAAAAAAAAAAAAAAAAAGATCAGAAATGAATTAGAATATGTGAGCTTCATTTGCTTTCCCCAGAAAACAAGAAAGTCCAACCCCCACATGGATGGATTATATATACTCAAATGTCATCAGAGGCAATTAAAAAAAATTGTCAAACATAACATTTAAAATTATAAAATATAAGATAAAATCTAATTATATATACACGAAAATGGAGTGGCATTTAATGGTGATTGCAAGACCTTTTTTAGTCACCTAATGAAGCAGCAATCATACGTCAGACCAAAATAAATCACATTCTCTCAACTTACATTAGTAATATCAAGAGGCTAGTTGAGCCTTGTTATCATTTTCCCTTCAAAACCATTGTAAGAGAAGACAATGTATTTATCAAAAAAATAATTTATCAAGAAAAGAGAAGACAATGTAGCTTATATTAAGGGTGTGTGTAACTATATATGGAAAAAATCTAAATGTACATAACTAAGATATAAGCTACTCATGTATTTCTGTATAAATATGTATTCATCTCATTCTAATAAGATATACATTCAGCATCTATTTGGTATCATAATCCTACGATTCTAAAACCTAAAAATTCTTCTTTCTTCCAAATCTTTCAGCCGCCACCATGGATCACACTAGTGAATCTCAAGCCACAATGACTAACACTATCATCCTAAAAACTACCACGCTTCTACATGTCAACATGACCAACGTCTCCAAACTCACCATCACCAATTACCTGACGTGGAGCTTGCAAGTCCACACTTTACTCGATGGACACGCACTCGCAGAACATCTTGATGAATCTACTGCTGTCCCACCAGCAACACTGATGGTCGCTGCCACTGTCACCCAAAATCCGGCGTATACGTTGTGGAAACGCCAAGATCAATTGATCTATAACACACTTTTTGGTGCGATCTCAACACCGCTCCAACCATTAGTGTCTCGTGCCACCGTCTCCTCCAAAATCTGGTCTACGCTTGGATCTACATATGCAAAACCTAGTTGTGGCCACATCAAGCAGCTGAAGACACAACTCAAAAACTGGAGTAAAGGAACAAAAACAGTTGATGAGTACCTGCAAGGCCTCACAACTAGATTGGATCAACTTGCCATCCTTGGCAAAGCAATGGATCACGAAGATCAGATTGAGCTCATCCTTGAAGGCTTGCCAAAGGAATACAAGTCTGTTGTTGATCAGTTCGAGGGAAAAGATGCACCACCTACAATCACTGAAGTCCACGAGCGTCTTCTTAACCATGAGGCTAAACTTCTCTCGGCCCTTGCTGCTTCCTCATCCGTCATTCCTGCATCTGCCAATGCTGTCCAGCACAGATAAAACAACAACAACAATCGCAACAACAACAACAATCAGAACCACAACTACAAAAGAAACAACAATAACTGGCAGCCTCAACAATACAACAACAAGCCACACACACGCGCTCCCAGATCTTACCTCGAGAAGTGTCAAATCTGCGGCGTTCAGGGACACAGTGCCCGCAGATGCTCATAACTTCAGGCTATGCAATCCTCGGTGAATCAGCTACCACTATTCACACCTTGACAACCACGAGCCAACCTAGCCGTTGGATCTCCTTACACAGCCAACAACTGGCTTCTTGACAGTGGTGCAACACACCACATCACCTCAGACTTAAACAATCTCGCTCTCCACCAACCCTACAATGACTGTGATGATTGTTGATGGCTCCAACCTTGCAATCACTCATATGGGTTCCCCCTTCTTTCCCTCTAATTCTCGAGATCTATTGTTGAATAAAATCTTGTGTGTCCTTGATATCAACAAGAACTTGATCTCAATCTACCGCCTATGCAATACTAACAACGTTTCAGTGGAATTCTTTCCTGCTTCATTCCAGGTGAAGGATCTGAGCACGGGGGTCCCATTACTCTAAGGCCGCACTAAAAACGAGTTATATGAGTGGTCGGTGTCTCCATCTCAAGCTGTTTTGTTGTTTGCATCACCAACCTCCAAAACATCTTTGACATCGTGGCATTCTTGCTTGGGTCACCCATCTATCTCCATTTTAAACATTGTTATTTCAAAGTTTTATTTACCTGTTTGTGCTTCTTCTCATAAACATTTATCTTGTTCTGATTGCCTTAATAATCAGAGCCACAAACTATCTTTTTCACAATCATTTATTGTCTCCGACAAACCTCTTCAATACATATATACGGACGTATGGTCCTCACCAATCCTCTCAACTGACAACCACAAATATTACCTTGTTCTTGTTGGTCATTTCACCCGATACACCTAGCTATATCCCTTCAAACGAAAATCCGATGTCAAAACTGTATTTGTTGCATTCAAATCACTGGTAGAAAATTGGTTTTCGGCAGAAAATTGGCACACTATATTCTGATAATGAGGGTGAGTTCATAGCCTACGAAAGTTCCTCACATCTAATGGAATCAGCTACCTCACATCTCCACCACATACACCCGAGCACAATGACATGTAGGAGCGTAAACACTGTCATATTGTAGAGACATCTATAGTTTAGACATGCAAGAATATATAATCTAAAAATGTGTTATCTCTTGGATGTACCTTCTTTTGTTATGTACTTTGTAACCTAGTGTCTTAATAAATGAATTAGATTATAGACTGAAAAAATCATCTCATTAATAATTTAAACATTTATAAGGACGTCTCATTTTGCCATAATTCAAGTAAACATGCTTTTTGTAGCTAATACAAAAAGTATGGAACTCTGATAGCGAAGGAAATAAATCCAACGATGCATGAGGCATACAAACTAAATCGTATTTACTATTTATGAATTGAATATCATCTTCTTTCACTATTTTTTTTAGTTGTAGAACCCTTTTCATCTTCTTTCACTATTTTTTCAGTTGTACAACCTTCTTTCTGCCTTATGTTTTCTATTACAACTAAAAAATGTTCTCTTTCTTTTTTTTTTTTTTGTCAACAGCTTCAGCCCTTAGAACGGTTCAGAAATCCGAACCGGAGGAACTGAATTTACATAATCTAAACGATGAAGGTAGTCCCGAGCACCACGTGCTAACTTGTCTGCCTTTGTGTTTCGTGCGCGTGGGATATGCGAGATGGTGAAGGACGTGAACTCCGTTCTACTTGTCTCGTATTCCTCCAGATGTAGTGTGAAAGCCGTTCATTCTTCTGGTTTAGACACTATCTTCACCAAATCAGAACAGTTTGTGGCGAACGCCACCATTTTTCTTCCAGCATTGAGCATGCAGTGCATTGCCCATATCAATGCTTCCAACTCTGAGTGGAGTGGTGAAATGCTTCGTCGAACATTTCGTGCCCCCATTAAAATTGCATCCGTGCGAACTCCACGACAATACCATCCCAAACCCGAATTAGCTGTTGATGCCTTCCAAGAGCCATCTATCTGACACCATAGTTCGATCGGAGAATTTCGCTGGACCTCCTGACTCATTTGATGTGGGTGTTCCACTATCTCGTCAGTTTGTGCTGATTCCCACGCCATTGCTTCCGCTTTTGCAAGCCGTAGCACGTCTCGGGGGTCTTTGAAAAGAGTTTATCATTTCTTGCTTTCCAAATATACCATATTACCCATGGATACACGAACATTTCCTCATTATCGGGTAGTTCCCAAAACAAATGCGACATATTACAATATAAGGTGTCCGTTGGAAAACTGTGTAGTGGCGTAGGAATTGCCGATAATGCCCAGACTTGAAACGTTGGTGGACATTCAAACAATGTATGATTTATTGTTTCCCTTTCTGCACCGCATCTTCCGCACTGGTTATCAAAATTGATACCTCTACTCCTAAGTCGATCCATAACCGATATACAACCCGAAAGTATTTTCCATAAAAAGTGTTTCATTTTTATGGACATTTAACCTTCCATACTTTCCGTTGGAGTTGACTAATATCCGGTCCATACAACCTGGGTGATTCTCCATTTGTGGGAAATTCCTGTTCCGTTGTGTAGCCAGACTTGACTGTATATCGACCTGTTTTTGTGAAATGCCAGCTTAGAATATCTGGTCTATTATTCTTGGTTGTAGGAATCACAGTGATGAGTGGTAAATCCTCAGGAACAATCAATTGTTCCAGTAATGACGTATTCCACGTGCCCGTTGCTGAATCAATCAACTGACTTACTTTTAATTCGGGGTATAAATTATACTCACAACATATTGCTGATCTCGGGCGAGATGCTGGAATCCATGGATCGTTCCATACAGAGATAGAATGTCCATAACCAACTCTTTTAATAAGCCCTTTTTGTACCAGAGATCGAGCGGATATAATAGTCTTCCATCCGTAAGAAGGGGAGTACGACCGTATAGGGTCCATGGGGGTTCCGTTTCTGAAATAACGCCCTTTGAAAACCTTTGTTAATAGAGATTTCGGGTACTCTATAAGTCTCGAAAGTTGTTTGGCCAGGAGCGCCGTATTAAAACCCTCGATGACCCGAAAGCCAAGTCCGCCCTCTGTTTTGTGTTTACATAGCTTTTTCCAAGCCATCCAATGCATGCCCCGTGATATTCCATTAGTGCTCCACCAGAATTGCGCAACTATGCTAGTAAGCTTCGTTGTAACCGTTTTCGGTAGCCTAAAGCACGACATAGTGTATGTCGGCATTGCAGTTGCTACTGATTTAATTAAGACTTCTTTTCCTCCTTTTGACAGTAATCTCGATGTCCAGCCGTTAACCCATTTATGTTGGCGTTCAACTAGAAAATTAAAAATCTTCGGTTTTGCTCCTCCCAGACTTTCTGGTATACCCAGGTAAGTTCCCATTCCTCCGAGATTCATTATTCCCAACGTTTGATGTATTTCGGCCTTAATGTCGTTGTCCACCGTGTGCCCAAATTGTATTGAAGATTTGTCAAAATTTATTTTCTGTCCTAACACCATCTCGTACTGTCGTAAAATATTGAGCAAAGTATTGGATTCCTCCTTGTTTGCCTTACAAAAGAACAAGCTATCATCTGCAAACAACATATGAGAGATTTCTGGACTTCCGCGCGCAACTTTCATTCCGGAAATTAACTTTTCCCGCTCTGCTTTCCGCAAATTGGCGATTAAGACCTCTGTACATAGGATACATATATATGGAGATAACGGATCTCTTTGTCTAAGTCCTCGATTTGGTTTGATATTTCCCCTTGCATGTCCATTAACAAGGACCTTGTATCGTACCGACTTAATACACTACATCACCCATTTAATCCAGTTTTACGCAAATCCCATTTTGCGTAGGAGATGTTCTATAAAGGACCATTCGACTCGGTCATAAGCTTTACTCATATCCAAATTAACTGCCATAAAATCCCTCTTGCAACCTTTATTAGTGCGGAGGCCGTGAAACATCTCCTGGGCGATGAGAATGTTATCCGATATGAGTCTCCCAGATACGAAAGCGGATTGAGTCTCAGATATAAGCCTCGGTAAGAGACTTTGCAATCTTTAACACAAACCATTGATATAATTTTGTAACCCACACTACATAGACTAATCGGTCGTAATTCCGTCATACGAGTAGGTCGATCTGTTTTTGGGATGAGATATATATTAGTCATATTTAACCGCTGATCAAAAACTCCCGATAGGAAATTGTTTACCATTTGAGTCACATCCGTCTTAATTATATGCCATGATTTCTGATAAAATAAAGCACTCATCCCATCCGGTCCTGGAGCCTTCTCTGGATACATTATGAAAAGTGCCGCTTTGATCTCCTCCTCTGAGGCCTCTCTCGTTAATAGTTCATTGTCTCCCTCTGATATTTCCGTGTTTATTTCTCCAAGCACATCATCAAAGGATGTTGGGTTAGTAGATGTAAATAATTCGTCAAAATATTCTACCGCTACTTTTTCCACTTAGTTTTCCCCTGTTACCCAAACCCCCTTTATTATGAAGGCCCACAAGCCTATTAATGGTCCTCCATTGTTTTGTCGTAGGATGATAAAACTTCGTATTGAGATCCCCGCATCTATTCCATAAATTCCAACTTTTCTGTTGCCAGAATTGTTCCTCATCCTTGTAAGCCTCTTGAATCTTCCTAGTAACGTCATTTAACTCCACTTGAGTGCGAGAATCATCATTTTATATTTTCTCTAGAAGACGTTGTAATTCCTCAATTTTGTCTTTTCCGTATGGTTTATTTTCCATTCTCCACCATGAAATTTCATGTCGACAATTACCGATTTTGTCCACCAATGTCTGCGTTTCATTTTCTGGATCATATTGCTATCCTCGGACTATTGATTCCATGAAGCCGTCTTGTCCCACCCATCTTTTATCAAACCTGAATTGACGTCTCCTCTTTGGGATTTTGGCCTCAATCGTCGCAATTATCGGTCTATGATCTGATCCAATTAGCCATAGATATTCAACATAAGAGTGCGGGAATCTATCATGCCATTCCTCTGAAGCCATAGTTCTGTCTAGTCTACATCTCACTATTTTTTCCACTCCGTCTACCTCACCAAGACAAGGTGTTACCACGGGATGAAAAATCTAATAAACCGCATTTTGTGATCATCGTATTGAAGTCTGTAAAAGTCGATGCCTGTCTAAAAGTGCCTCCTTGTTTCTCGTGATTTCCTGTGATCTCATTAAAATCTCTGATTAAAAACCATGGATCTGATCTATTTAATCTGGTCCGTGTAATTCTTTCCCAAACTTGATTCCTATATTTTTGAACTGGATAAATAATTGGTTTTCCCATCAATCCTTGCCTCAATATCAATTATTCTTTTATTTGAAAATAAAACGTTGACATCGTAAATACCATTACAGAATAATGAAAGTCCTTCACTCGCTCCTACCGGTTCAACCGTAAACAATTGATTGTATCCGAAATGTAATTGAAATTGCTTAAAAAAAGAAAAGGCTGCTTGGTTTCTGAAAGAAATAAAAAGTCGGGTTTGAATTTCCTCCACACCTCCTTGAGATAGCTTATTGTGTAGGGATTGCCTAATCCCTGACAGTTCCAACTCATAATCCGCATCAATTAATGTTTTTACCTTTGCTAGGATCCTCCGCCGGATCGTCAGCTCTCCCCTTCTCTGGTTTTGCTCTGTCCCCAAGACGATGTTCCTTGACCATCTGTCTTTTCCGTGGTGTAAGAAGTGTTTGTACCAACCGTTTCTTAGTCCCTCCGCCAGCACCAGCCATTGACCTGTACGTCTTCTCACGAGTTCCTCCCTGTTTCACCCCTTGAACTTGATCCTTTGTTGTTCTTGTTGTGTCGTCAGCCAGTACTGAAGCAACGGGTTTAATAGTTTCCCCGTCCTTTTCCAAAATGGTATCCTCCATCTCATCCCTCTCATCCTCCATGTGATGTTCCTGCAATCCCATTTCCTCCACCTCCGCAGTGTCGTCTTCATCAATCACCTGCAGATTCTCATCAGCGGTTATCTCCGTCTCCATCAAATTCTCCAAATCCATATCAGTGGCAACCACTATATTCGGAGTATCACACATGCTTTGCTTCTGGGCAGTAACCATCACTGCATTCGGGCCATTGATTTCCCCATCATCAGAGACATTCAGTCTCACCACAGCAATCACATTTCCAAGGTCGTCCATTCCTGCTACTTCCTCATCAAAAACGAGCTCCTTACGCACCTTTTTGGCCGAATGGTGACTTGGACTTGATCGTTAGGAAATATAGGTAGTAGCTGGTTTGTTAAGCTCCACCCTTGCTTCGTGGACCACATCTTGCTCCTCTATGGACCGATGGACCCCCCGTGCGCGACCTCCAGCCCTCTGTCTCATTTCTCGTTGAGGAATATACCCAGCAAGAACTCGGAAGGAAGTCCCTTCTCCATTTCGTCTGTCACCGTGTTTATACTTTCTTTCCTCACGACGATCCTCCCTATCTTCCCCCAATTTGCCTTTGCCTTTGTGTTGATCCCTGTTTTTGGTACCGTGGATACCTCTCTCGCCTTCTAACTCACCACCACCAGTAGCCCCTTGTATCACTGCACCCTTATAGCTTAAGCTCCCTGGTTCAGACCGCGACTCTCTCCGATTAGAGTCTTCTCTGTGTCCTCGCTGAGCAAGATTCGTGGGGCACTTGCTCTGATCATGGCACATACTGGAACAAACACGACAAAACCCGAACAGGCGTTCATATCGCAGAACCACCACCGTTTCTTCCCCACTATGAAACTCAACACTGGTTTCGAAAACCAATGGTTTGAAACCGTCTAAGCAAACTTTCACTCTGCCTTCATTGATATTCACCTCCTTGACTTCGCCAAGTGCCTCTCCAATGCTCCAGAATGTTGGTTCAGCCCAAAACTGCAGGGGTATGCCCATCATTCGGACCCAGAACGTGATCACAGATGGGTAGTTGGGATCCACCACTGGTCGCCACCGTACCAGCGAAATCATCGAGTAGTTAAAGTGGAATGGCGCTGTCTTCAGGACCTCCACAATGTCATCTTCCTCATCAAAATCGAACTGAAACCTTCCCATTCCTAGATCCGCTCCAGCAACTCTCTCTTCCACCTTCCATATGCGTGGTAAGATATATAGAAGGGACTTCACCTTCTGGGCCGATGGATTCATACACATGCCTATCAAGGTGCGAGAGTAACCCTTGATAAGTTCTGTGTTATCAAACCTCGGCATCGTGATCTTCATACGTGGCGCAAGTGTCTCCTTGTTTTTGTTTAATCCTCCCGATTTCAAAACTCCCGATTGAGTCATCTTCTCATACGAGCTCAATGTACCCAAATTTAGTAATGTGGCAAAAGAGGCAAAAGCTTGAAAGTGATGCTCTATGCTTCTGCTTCTGGTTCTTTTTATACGATAATCGAGCCTCATTTGCCAAAATCGGAGGTCTGTAATGAAGACAATTTGCGAATCCGAGACTGAATCCCTGATATTTGCCAAAATTTGCCTAATTTCCCCTTTTGGTAGCCAACTCAATCTCCATGAATCCATGATTTGAATCCATAGCTCACCATCTCCGAGTTTTTCCTTAAAGGGAGAGGCGAAAATCTTTATCTGATCGGACAGCCAGAGAGGATGAATACCTTCTTTCCATGGCCAGAGTCGAATCGGATTCTGATCTGAGATCGTATCCTTCCCATCATCTGTAGATCTCCATGTAAATGATGATGAGATCTTACCGCAGATTGGATTTCTCCAATACCCGAATATTTCCTTCTAATTCCGTATCCGAAGCAGATCCGTTAGACTCCAATCATATACCGAATGATAGACCCCACTGAAACCAAATTCTTCATTGCCAATCAGATCCAACAATACTCAAACATAGATCGAGTGATAATCCCCAATAAAACCAAAATCGTCGTTACCAAAACTCTTCGTCATTGTTGCTCGCGAATCGCCTTCGCTGTCGGCGCCATATGTTCTCTTTCTTCTTTTTTGAACTATATATATTTTCAGACTCTTTTCTCTTCTTCGTTAGGATATCTCTTGGATGCTTGTAGGACTTGTTATAGCAGCATATTCTTTTTGTTTAGTAATAGAAAAGGCAGATTAGCTGAGAGCATGCAGCTAAAAAAGCAAACAATAATCAAATACTATCAATTATCGTAAATATTTCTCATCATGGTTGTCTTTTAGCACGTGCAAATGAAAAATAGGATCTCGATTTTAAAACAAAAATTTTCCTAAAAACTAGTGCATATTTTTTTGGGCAATTTTCTTAAAGAGCACAAAATGAAGTTTATTTTTCAAAAATAACCCTAGAAACTCGTTTGTTCATAAATATCATTCATTAAAGTTAGGAAAGCTTTCCTAAATATGTCTAATGTATTCCTTACGGCTTCCTAAATTTTTATTAAAGTTAGGAAAGCCTTACTAAATGTGTATAACAATTTCCTAAATTGAGTTATGACAGTCTTTCTAAATGTGTTTAACACCTTCCGAATAATGCTAAAAGTGATTAACAAAATTTTTAAGTCTATTATTCAACTGAAAATTTAAAATGGGGCTGTTTCAATCAATTTCTCTATTTTTTTCTTCTAAAACCTAGTTACCATATTAATATACTTTCCAAAAAAAATTGAACATTATTTACTACAAATAGTTTGAGACGTCTCTATTCTCATTACCAAATTTGTGGAAAAAAAAATAAAAGTCCAAGCCACATATAACTTATATTGGAGGCAATTAAACATAAAATTTTAAACTATAAAATATAAATAAAATCTACTTTAGCTCTTATAAATTTTAAATTTCAAGAATTTACATATATACCCAATTATATTGAAACCATGCAAGTAAGAATTTTAAACATATATAGGTATGCAAGTACAGTAAAACTTCTATAAATTAATAATGTTGGGATCTTAAGATTTTATAAAAATTTATTAATTTATAGTGATTATTAATTTATAGATATATTATTTGGTTGAAAAACTAATTTTGGGACTGACAAAAAATATTAATTTAGCGAGGTATTAATGGATCGAATATTAATTTATAGAGGTTCTACTGTAAGAATTTTAAACATATATAGAAATTACATATGATATGATTGTATTAAAGTTTGCAAGTAAAATTTCATATCTAAACAATTTCATAAGTGTTGGCCACGTTATCATCCTCATAATTTGTTTATTATCTATTGTAAACCAAAAAAAAAAATAAACCTCAAATCCGCAGCAGCACACAATAAATTAGATGATACATCTAGGCCTAGATACATCCCATCAAAATAAAATGCGGCGGTCTATATGAATATTCTTTTTCATATCTTACGTCTTTAGCTCCATTCTCAACTGTAGGATCCCTGATTCAGTTCTCATCTATCGGCTGTCTCTCATTCAGATCTTAAGTCTTTTAGCTCCATTCTCAACCGTATAATTGTGGCTCGGATTGCTCCACGTTTGCCTCTTTATGGCCGGCCGATCAGAACATATCCGACAGATGCTCATCGATTCTGATATCCGTCTGCAACTTCACGCACCCATCCAAAAAAAACAACCATCTTCATGCACCTAAAGTAAACTCTCACGTCTTCTTATTCTTCTTCTTAGCCATTAAGTAAATCGCTGATACGTATATTAATACGCACTTGTATACTCAATGTGCATATACAGAGACTGTAGAAGCGTATATATATATATATTCTCATATACAGGATCAAGCAAAAGCAATAGTGATGACTTCTAAGAAACTTTCTGACTATGTTCATCGTGTAAATGTCAAAGAAGGTTCTTAACTGCAATTTTTCTTACAGTAACACTTTCTTTGCCTATTGGTTTTCTTTAGTTATTGTAATGTCTCAAATGGGTTTTTCAAATTCTCTACGGCAACAAATTTTTCCCGGGAAACCACCCAAGCGGTTTGCTCTGTTTTTCCTCTGTTTTGCGCAATGGAGGAAAAAAATGACTCATCTGTTTTGTTTTCAGGCATCATCGATAGCGAGA
This sequence comes from Alliaria petiolata, assembly GCA_020283515.1. NCBI lineage: Eukaryota > Viridiplantae > Streptophyta > Magnoliopsida > Brassicales > Brassicaceae > Alliaria > Alliaria petiolata. The sequence continues at coordinate 22,254,170 of JAHZTW010000006.1, forward strand.
TCGGAGAAATACAAGATCTCGACGCCGGAGACAAGTCATTGACGGTCTTAGGAGAAGGTCAGAGACGAAGAGGGAAAGATCCAGCGGAGAGAGGGAGTAGAAGACTAAAGAGGTAAGTCCATTAAAAAAAAACTCTGCTTTTTTGAAGACACGTTTTAGAATTGACGTGAAGGGTATTATGTGGAATTGAAAAGGTTGCTGAGGAACAGAGTGTCTGCACAACAAGCGAGGGAGAGGAAGAAAGTTTACGTGAACGAAATGGAGAAGAGAGTGAAAGATTTAGAGGCGAAGAACACTGAGCTTGAAGAGAGGATCTCCACTTTGCAGAAAGAGAATCACATGCTTCGACATGTATGTCTTCTTTTCTTTAGCAAAATTTAACCTAAATTTCATTGCACTAAGACAGTTATGCGAAATAGCCGAAATAACCATAATACAAAACCTAACCGAAATATATTACGGTTTTAAATCTGTCATCTATTACAATAAGTCAAAAACCAAACCGAACAGAACTTTGATCTGATCAATTTTTTTTTTTAAATTTTGGTTCCCATTTTCCCATAACGTAATTGTTTGAACCTAACCAATCCGAATACCCGACTGTCCAGGCATACATGAAACCGGAACTATTAAAGTTAAAACCATCTTTTACGGCCAGATGTGATTCAAAACTATGAAAAGTTTAAATATTTTACTTGAACCAAATTATTTTTAACTAGATGTAAGATCAAATGTTGATGTATAGTGTTTGTGTAATTTTTTTTTTTTTTTTAACGAAGTGTTTATGTATTTTCAGATAATAAAGAACACGACGTCAAGCAGCAGCCGATAAAGAAGTGAAACAATTCAACCATCACCATCTAGGATTAGTTGAAAAGAAGTTTTAGAATTTAATAAAGTTTCTCTAGGTTTTATTGATTGACCAATAGCTTTATTTTTACAAAATCATAACTTAGACTAGCAAATTATGATAATTGGAAATCTATCTATTTAATAATAAAGAAATATGCATAAATATTAAATTTTCTATTAACAAAATATGTTCGATCTCGTTATCTCCAAGTTCTCCTAACACAAAAAATACTTTAAATTTTAAATTTGGAGTTAGAACATCGTGCTTAGAGTCCATAGAAACTGAAACAACCGATGTCAACATTTCTTCCGTGAATCTATATGATTTTCATAATGATTTAATCGTAATAGAGTTTGTTATGACGAAAATTCATTCCAGTTTATTGTAAAACAACTATAGATTGATGTTTATATACAAGTGAATAAAACAGAGTACCGAACTCTCTAACATGTTTGTGGATTATACACATTAGCTACATCCGCCACTGTGCATATATCGTTTAAAGCTTCATGAGGAATCAAAGATACATCATATTTTCTCAGCTAAAACCTGTATATACTGGGGGAAGGACAGACATCTGGTAAATCCATTACCAACTTCAGTTTCGGCAATGGATGAGTTTATTGTGGAGGCAAATTAAGGATATGTTAAACTTTTGATATGATCATGAAGGACATTTGGAGGGTTGGGTGTTACGGATATGAAATCAATGAGATTAGAGGTTGATTCTTATCACTACATGTTCGAACATGAAGGAGTTTCAAGTGGCCATTTACAACTTTTTTTAAGATAGTGTGCCAGTAGTTGTCGATGTGTTTGTTTCGTTCGTGGTATATGGGATTGTTAGCGATGTGAATTTCATATATTCAAAGAATAAGATTGCTGGGAAAAACAACGTGATGCAACTCAGAGAGAAGATTATGCAACCATATACAATCTCATAAATATCATAAACCAAAAACCCAAGTGTTCTGCTTAATGAGAAGATTGAGAAATGGTTTTTTTTTCCTTGGATTTTCAGGAGAGAAGAATCAGAAAACATACTCTATATATATACATATATCTATTTTCTGATATTCTTGTTGTGTATAAGAGCACCTCTATCGGGAGTCTCTCATTGAGTTTCTCAAGATTAAAATAATGAAAAAAAAAAAAGTAAGAGAGAGAAGTGAGAAACGTTTCTCATTTGAAAGATCTTGAAAGATCCATGAGAGACTCTTAATACACTTGTCTCTTTATAATTGGTTGATTCTTTTTAAAGAAAATAAAAATTAATTATTTAATTGGTTTTTATTTAAATAATAATATTTAATTGTTGAGAGACTCATTTTGGATTTATAACCAATGGAGATGCTCATTTTGGGTTTCTAACCAATAGAAATGCTCTAAGTTCTCTAATCAGCATATGCAAATCTCGAGAAAGGAATGAGAAGAGTATAATAGACTTTGTCCAACAGTTCCTTTGATGTGGTGTAATACTTTCACACACAACATGATAGTGAGGGACTCGAATGATAGACTTGAAGAGAGCTTATAAAGTTATATATAAGCTCTTGTGTTGATGAGTATGGGCCCTTACTATGAGTATGAGCCCTTACTATTATTTGAAAAGTAAAATTAGTCAAAAATGATTACGTGTCACATTCACATTTAAAGGTAGTGTATTTCATTGATGATATGAAAATGTGGCATGATATTTTTTTTCAAAAAATAGAAAATATGTTGATTGGTTGGATTAGAATATTCCAACAAATATAAATTTTGGTTCAATCATAACATTAAAATTAGCAAGGTTGAATCAAGGAAAAATAAGAAATACTATGAATTCATAAAATATGATTTCGCAATTTTTTTTAAATATATTAAAATTTTTATATTGAAAAAGAAAAGAAAATTAATACTAGATTATCCAATGAGATAGTAAAAAATCTATAAATTAATAATACTAGGACTATATATGATATTTTATTAATTTATACAGTTATTAATTTATGAAAATATCTTAAAATAGCATCAAAACAAGTTTTGAATAAAATAATTATTTTAGAAAAGCACTATAAGATATTAAAATTTGAATAAAATTCAACAATGATAAGACAATTTTCAGAATTCAAATGGTTAAAAAACAATTAAATTTTCATTTAATTGTGAAGTAAAATTAGTGAAAATGCTTAGGTGTCACATTCACAATCAAAGTTAGTGTATTTCATTGATGATATGTAAATTTGATATGATATTTTTCTTAAAAATGAAATATTTGAATCATTTTAAAATAATTATAACTCACAAGAAATTATATGTATAAATTTAGTTATATATTAAAAAATTAAAAAGTAAGATTATTTTTAATGTAATACTGCATACGTTTATTTTTTATTATTATAAAATATATATTCAAGTTTTATAATATATTATAGAATATATATTCAATAATGTATACAATACTACTATTTGTCTCAATTGAAATTTTTGGAGCTTCCATTACTATCCCATTTTGTTCCATTTTCAAATAGGGACAAAAGTTTATATCATATGTGAATGTATTCTCATTATAGAGCTAGAATTCGAGATCACAAAAAAAAACCAAATGGAAAAATAAACTATAACAAGATGAGAAAATATGAATAAGTATAATTCAAAGAAGACGAAAAAGAATAATTTTGTTTCGTTTTATGTTTTTTTTCTAAAGTATTTGAAAATATAATCTTACACATATTAAATCACTCAGTCATATAATTTCTCCAACATATTAAAACATTCTTTCAGAAATCAAGTTTTTATATATTGTTATCTATTATTAATTTTTTATATTAATACAAACGCGAAAGTTAGAAGCCAACAAACGCATATATAACAATCAAAATAAAAATATTATCTTACACATATTAATTCATATATACATATAAGTTTAAAAACTAACAATCTTAAATTCGATCAATCATGCAAAATTAATTTACGTTTATATATTATTCGAATGTGCGGATCAATCACCTATTTATCATAAATGATAAAACTCTATTATTAAACATTATAATTAGTTTATTTTTATTAAAAATCTCATGCTCGCACGTATCTACTAGCCAACCACCTAGTATTATCTTAAGTCACAAAATATATAAATTAAGATACCAAAACTTCTTGTGTTGATGAATATCATATTCGATACCAATATAACACGTTAGACACGCAGTAGTGTAAATGCCCAATTGTATAAACTAAAGCAAGGCATTAACTTTACTTTTCTTCCAAGCAATCTTAAAGCCAGCGATGCCTTCATTCCACAACGATGAATTCTATATGTATCGAGTGTTGTCTATAAATAAATATTCAAGTTTCCTCAACAAACAAACCCCTATGGAAGACCTCATCACTACTTTTCATCCTAAACACTTTATTGAAGAGTCTAGTGGAGCCGAGTATTCTTTTTATCAGAAATGTATTATTTGTGAAACAATGATCTCTTCTGGGACCATTCATTTTTATTGTCGCGTATGTGATTTCCGTTTTCACAAAGAATGTCCGACTATATTGATGGAGTCGAAGAATCTGACAATAAATCGTCCAGAGACACATGAGCATACGCTCACCTTCACTTACACCGCTTGTTTCATACGTTATTCAAGTTCCTGATTGGAAAACAAATTGTCGAATTTGTGATAGACGGTTTGTTTCCGGATGTGGAGGATATATTTGTATTGACAAGACGTGTGATTATAAACTCCATTCATATTGTGCAACGTGGAAAGAGATGTGGGATGGCAAAGATGTCGAACGAGAACCTGAAGAGATTAGTAATCATGAAGATATTACAACGTCATATTTGGAGGAGGTAGATGGCAAAACTATCCGCCATTTTAGTCATCACCATGACCTAATGAGACTTTGCATCAACGGTGAAGAAGAGGAAGATGAGCGAATATGTAAAGCCTGCATCCTTCCCATTGACTTTGAAAGTTTTTTGGGTTGTAAAGAATGTGATTTTGCACTCCATGACACTTGTGCAAGTCTTACTCGGAAGATGGAACACGCTTTACACCGCCATCCGTTAACCCTAGAGGTGAACATGATGAACAACAAAGAAGGGTTCTTCAGTTGCTCCAAATGTGGACGAGAATCATGTGGTTTTATGTATCGATGCTGCCAAGAGGAATGTGAGTTCAAGATGGATGCAAAATGTGCTTCCCTTACTGATCCATTATACAATGGAGCGCACCAACATCCTCTCGACACGATCGCAAAGTGTAACGAATGTCGCTTCTATTTGGATTTAAAACGCGCAACTTTACCAGTATTGGTGAAATGCAAGTATGACACCCATCCACTTACCCTATGTTTTGCTAAATATATCCCATATTTATATGCCAAATGGTCGCCGCTGTGTTGTGAAATCTGCGAAGTAAAAATAAATTATGGTTATCAGGATCTCTACGGCTGCACCCACTGCAACACCACTCTACATGTTGAGTGCGTAATAGGGAAATACCCATATCTGAAACCTGGCTATACGATCAAAGTGAATAGTTTTGAGATTAAGATTGCATCCAACGGTCTTTCTCGGCCGATATGCCATGCATGTCACTGTATTTGCCAAGACAAACTGGTTTTCAAGAGTAAAAGAGATGTTGTCTCTTTCTGTTCTATCAACTGCATTACCTCGCAATCATATGTTTAGAGTGATTGGTGTAAAATCAGTTAACATATTTCTCCTTGTGTATGCATTAAAAAGTAAATATTTTCTTCGACCTTGTAATTTATTGTTGATAAAAAAAACGTCTGCTGTATATGACAAATAAAATCTTCCTTTGCTTTCAGTTCGTTTGTAATTTAAACAAATAGATTATACATTAATTTATCTTATAATGAATATTGAGTTTTGAAAACATACAAAATCACAATGCATCAAAAATTAACGGCAGAAACTCTCCATGAATTTGCATTTCTCACTTTAGAAAATTTGCAAAATAAACCTGTAGAAAATATTACCTTCCCTTCGTACTCCTTGGAAGCATTCTGCTTTCTGGCGGCCTCAAGCTCCTGTTTATGGGCAAGTGCCCATTCTTCCTCCCTCATTCTCTTCTTCAATACTGACTCAAGAACAACAAAACTGGATTACATTATCGTCTTAGTGGTATTATATACCAAAGCACGACATGCAGCATTATAGATAGCAAAAACAGAAAACATACATGAGAGTGAAATTTTTGCATAATCAGGCACTATATAAAATAGTTTAATAGTGCATTATGTATACGTTTAATTGCTAGATCGCAGACGTTGATTTGGAAGATTCATCAGGAAGCGAAATTCGACATTTTTTTTTAGGACAAACAGAGTCTAAGCACAACTTAAACACATTATTCTTAAACCTAGACAAGACCAATTTCGAATGATAGACTTTGATGTGGGTTTATATGGTGATACTCAAATACTTAGCATTCCAAAATGCCAGTGATGCTTCTGTTATATTCTAAACTAAGCACTAAACTATAAGAAGGCCACACCGATCGATAACTAATTACACATTTGACTTCTTCCTCGTCAAATACTGTTTTTAACCGGATCTACTTGTTCTATCTATTAGTTTGGGCTCCTTGCTTGCAACATAGTGTAAAGAATAAAGTTTCACCAAATGAGATTTCCAAAACACTAAAATGTTGATCTTGGCAGCCCTTACAAGGGAAGGTACCGAACCGGAAAGGACCTAAATACATAAAATTTTAAAATATGGGTTAGTGATTATACTCAATAGCACATCGTTCTATATATAATCCACATCAATTTATCTTTCTATATGGCCCTCAGGCCCCTCACTAGAATGCTATTTTTGTTATATTTACTAAACCCCCTATATAACTAATTTTAAATCCAAAATAATAAACCATAAACCCAAAAGATAAACTCTCTAACCCCAAAAACTCCCATCATGGTGTATCTTTGAATTTTGAAAGATTAGAATATTATATGGTTTTTATGTAATACAATTTGTGTCAATTTACCATTAATTTTGCATAACTAAACGCTAACTCCAAAATATTATACCATGTGTCAAAAACGTTAAACTCTAACCCAAAAAATTAAGTTTTAAACCTTATAAACAAACTCAAAATCCAAAAATGAGATATTTTCTTAATTTAATAAAAGCTAGTACAAATATTCTATGTTTTCAATATAGAATATTCTATGTTTTCAATATGTAGAACATGCGTGAGTTTAAATGTTCAATATAGATTGATGCGTCCTTCTTCGTTTGGTTACATATTTAATTTGTTTTTAGAATCATTGTTGTTCGTTTAAAAAAAAAAATTCAAATCACAGATGTTTGAAAAAAAAATACAGAAATTTTATTGCGTAGATTTCAAACTTAAATCAGTTTCTATTTTTCCATAGAATAAAATTCGCTTAAAAAGGACTTTATAAGATGTCGATCAAGATATTGATAGCACAAATATGATGAGAGGAGGGGTGAAAGAGCTAGGTTGCATGGAAACTCTGTTCGAGGTGCATTTTCCGTTTCCGAAATGTTTCGGAATCGAAATTCTCGGAAACTCGTCGGAAACACGAAAAATCGCGTTTCCTAAAAATTTCAGTTTGAAAACACTTTGGAAACGCGTTTCCATTTTATAAACACGTGTTTCTATTTTTGAAACAAGATAAAAACTAATTTTTTATTTTTTGGAAAAAATAAATAACTACAAAAATAAGATTAAGCGATCAATTTAATTCTTTATAGTAAGCTAATAATTATTTTGATTTGGTAAATACGAATAATTTTGGTATTATTAAATTTGAAAATCGTTCTCTCGATGAATTTGAAAATCGTTCCCTCGATAAATTAGAATAGGAGATAATGTTCGTTAATGGAAATAATGAAATTAATAATGAAGAAAACCTTCTAAATTTTTGAATTTATATATTTTAATTTTATTACTTAATAATTATGTAAAATTATATATTAGATTTTGTTGATTTAAATGTTCTACTTATAATATAATTTAGATATTTAATTCTTCATATATATACACGTTTCCAAAACGTCTATTTCTATATTTTAAAAAATGATGTTTCCACGTTTTCACGTATCCGTTTTCGTTTCTATGCAACATAGTGAAATAGTAAAGGAGAAAAAAAAATAAAACAAAGAAAGAGTGGGAAGTGGGAATATAATTTTTAGAGGGTTGTTATGGTAATATTTATAGAAATATACATAATATTCTAACCGTTTTTAATTTTTATATAGTTATTTGATTAATTATAAACGCTTTTTGACTATTTATCCCAATTCTTCTAAAAGAAAATCATTGAAGGTTTTAAATAACTGTCACACATATACACACACACATACGTATATGTATCGTTGTTATTACAAACAAGAAAGGTACACGTACAGATTTGATCCGACACTTTTTTGTTTTATTTGGGTATAAACTTGCACGATATTTAAACACGCAGCACGATAAGCAAACATAGAATAATAGGTATATAAATATATAAGTTCCTTAGAAGGTCTTTATTCTTGTGGTCTCGATCGAATCCTTGATGCGCATCAGAGATTTTCAGCAGTGGAGACAAGTAAAAAACTCAACACCGATGTATATCTGATCGTTCCCAAGAAGTCCCCTTCGTGGATCGTGGAGTTCACCCAGCGGCAAATAGTTGTCTTCGCCTCGGCTCTCATTATAGCCAAACCAACCTTGGTGCAGGGCTTTATCAAATAAGTATAGATAAAAATTAGCAAGCAGCTTATATAGGCATATATATATATATATATAATGGAAAAAAACAATTTAAGAAAAAGAGAAATTGAGTATAAATACTACTTTCATAGTGCTTGCGCTGGAGTTGGTTCAGAACTCGCAGTTTATAGAGGCAAATGTTTCTTCCTTTGGAGCATTGGTCACGTAATCGGACGCATGAAGATACAAAGACAAGGAATTTTCTTTCCCTTCTCCGTATCGTTTTGGGTTCATCTCTAGTTTCCTGGTTGAAATGGAAAATATATGTAGGTGTATAAGATAAATTATTATAATATTACACAATACATTCTTTTCGGTTCAGAAATGTTTTGGCATCTACTATATATATTAAAAAGAAAGCGTTAGAGGCCATTTTTGCTAACATATAGTGATCACAATTTTTTTAACTTTTTATTTATTTATTTTATTAGGATATCTATCTTTATTGCCAAACACTAATTATTTTTCGAAAAATAATTATAATATTTTTATTTATATTGCCAAACACAATTTTGCATCTGTTTTTAACAAACAATTTGAAACATATTTATTAATCATATATAATGACTTTCAAAATGGGTATCCTAGTAATTCGAATAAGTTAACACATTATAAAGTTAACATAATTTGTATGTTTAAGAGAATTTGTCCAAACTACCAGTTTTGAGATTGCCATTTTCAATATTATGTTTAACGTATTAACTATATTTGAATATTACCATATCTTACTATTTTCAAAATTTTGTTACTAAATTTACTCTTTTCTAAAACAGTTTAAGATATGTGTATAAAGAAATTTGATTGTACTAGATTGAGATTATAAAAATAAATATATTATATTATAAAATCAAAATAACTAGCCTAAAAACCAGGAACATAAAATATACGAATTAAGATCTCAGATTCTGTTCAATAATTCCCGAAAAACTGCAATTGGTATTTTAACAAATTAAAACTATACGAATTTTACTTAGTAATCATTTCACCGGTACTATTCCTAGTTGTTTTGTTATTTCAGTGTAAAACGTTAATCATATTCCTACACTATTAATGTATTTTTATAATATTATTAGTGTATTATTTTTTACTTCAAGTTTTAATTTGTGCGCATTTGATTAAAACATATCATAAGTTGAAATGGAACAAAAGTATATGATTTGCATACCATATCCGTGGTCCAAACGTGAACTCGTAGGAGTAATGTTTTTCACCATCGAAGGAGGAAAACCGAGTGATCTTCCAGGTGAATCTAGAGTTTTTCGGAGGCTCCTCCATCAGTTTATGGCGGATCGCTGTCCCCATGGTTCGAGGGATATTGGTAACTGGGAAATTGGGTTTGACCACGGTGATCTCGGCACAGAAAACAGCTTTGTCGTTCACTATATAAATATCCCTCCATGTTTTTGTTTGCATTATGAAGTTGTAGTACCCCTCCATGTTTTTGTTTGCATTATAACCCACCACAAACGCTGATAATACAACATATATCTCAGGATCAAAATCTAAACCAATTAACACTCGTGAAAACTTGATATATCTATATAAAAACTTTGACGTATCTGAGTTTCGGCCTAGAACCTTCTGGCCTAGAACCTTCTGATAATCCAAAAAAATAATATATATGCATGCAAAACGTACGTTTGCATATATCATGAACATATTTAGTCTGAGAGACTACGCTGAGTTCGAAACAGCAGGCGACTTCCCAATTATAAGGTAGAGACTTTTCAACTTGGATCTCCAGATAAAAACCTAAGGTGCCATCTTTCTTTGATGGAGAAACTAGCAGCTTCCTATATCGCCAATTTCAAGCCAATAAGAACACACATACGTTAAATTAAACTGCGGAATCCTGTTTGGGTGCCAGACCAAATGACTCACCATTTGAGACCAGAAACATGGAAAACCGATGACTGGAACCAGCGTACTTCGTGAGTCATTAGCTTAGACATTCCATCAACCAACATGAAGTGAGCGTTTTTGCGGCTTTTTAGCTGCTTTTTTATGGTTTCTAGATATAATATATGCAGATGAGCAAACATATATAAAAAGAAATTAACTAAACATTTATGTATGCATGGATTATGGATATATAGTAAAACGAACCTTCAATTGTTGGATTCATTTTGACGATGATGGTCGGCTTAGGGTTTCTTAGATTGTTGGTCTATATTTTGTATTGGAGTGAGAAGAATGTGGTATGTGTCTCTATATATAGGCAAATTCCTTGACGATCGGGTTTCATAGGATCTAAACCGAACCAGTTATGGGATATTTTTTTCTCAACATATTAGAGCTGTGATTGGTACAGCTTTTAAAACATTTCTACAATATTCTTTTTTACCAATTAGGCTCTAAAGAGTAAAGAGTAAAGAGTCAAGACTGTAGGCAGAACTAATAAAAACCTCATAGCTCTTAACCTCTTACATCCATGTTATTTTTGTTTGTTACTGTTTTTGTTTAGGGTGATTTTAGTATATATATACATAAATAACTTGATAATTAGTTAACAAGGAATAGATAACGAAAAATTAAGTAAATAGGAAAAAGAAACAACTTTTTACCCTAAAAAAATATTTTTATTTTGCTTAATTACAGAACATGTCATTGGTCTGAGAATTGTCGTCGACGAAAAATCCGATAATACTGTTCACCAACTGCCTAAAAACACTGTTCACAAGTAGGATTTTTCCTATTTCAATTAATCAAACCTACTCATGTAATTGTAAAATTTGAGGATCAATCCATAGGGGTTAAGATTAACAACACTAGGAATACATGAAACTATCTAAGGTAAGCAAAATCAATAAGATTGGGATTTTTATCTAACAACCTAATTGAAATTGAAAACAAACAAATCAACTTAACAAGTAACTAACAACTTAAGTAAGCAAAACTCTAATTAAAACTATGGCAAGACAAGTAACTAGGCAAAATGCTAATTAAACAAGATTAAGACAATGATAAAAATTGAATCCGAGGATGAGGTTATGGACTTTGTGTGATCCTAGAGCTAACCTATGATGTTCAAACAATCACATAAATGCTAATCCTTAAATGCTAATCCTTAAACAATCACATAAATGCTAAACTCTAAACAAGACTAATCCACTATGGCACTAATCCATTTGCTAATTATCTAATCAAGAACAAATTCTCATTTGTGAAAAGATAATCAACAAGCATTAAGGTTCAGTTCTAATCTACCAATAAACATCTTAGACATTCATTCCCATGAGCTAAGCATGTAAATCTCATATTCAGTTCATTAGGAAATTTTATCAAACATCTTGTGGGTGGAAAATTCCCTATGATCTAAATCAACCTAATCAAGTCTAATATTGCATTAAGAACACTAAATATGAAAGGAACCAAACATTATAATTCATAAACATCAAAGATCAACTCTCTAATCACCCTAATCTACCTCATCCTTAGATCCTACAAAACCCTACTCACTAATCATAATAAAACCAACAAATCTCATTGTAGAAGTGTTAGAAATCATGATTAGATGATTAGGGGAAGAAAGATTAGATGAAATAACAAAGATATTGCATTAAACTTAAAAGAAGTCTTTCAAATCTGCTCAAAACCATAAAGGGGAATTTTTGTGTTTAAGCACAAGAGAATATACATAAAAATTAGATTTTAAAGTATTTACAAGAAAGGGTTCGAACCGGTCAACCCAGAACAAACCGGGTATTGACCCGGTCAAGTCTAGGTCGGACAGTCTTGCCAAAATCACCGTATCTCTTGAACCGCTGCACCAAATGACTTTAAACCATCACCAAACGAAAGGTATCTCAATTATCTATGACGTTCATGAAGAGCTCCGAGGGTAAATCGGAATGGAAACGCTTCGTCTGGCCCAATCTTTCAGTCGATCAAAACTCCAGACGGATATGTGCTTGCTAAAACTGCCGTATCTTCTGAACCACTGATCCTAATGACTTGAAACTACTACCACACGAATGATAACTCAACTATCTCTGACTTTTATGAAGAACGCCGAGGCTAAATCAGAATTAAAAACCTTCCGTTCGGCCCTATCTCTCCTACTTGGTATGTGTCGGGCTGTGCATCCCTATGCGCTAGCCCGATATGAGCGTCTTGCGTTGCTCGTTCACCCTGCCTGGTTTATATCGGGCACAACAATCCAATGCACCTGGCCGATATGCCTTCCCGAAATATCCTGCATGGTCTGTATCGGGCACCACATCCCAATACACCATCCCGATATAGAGCCAGACGTTTTCTTCTTTATATTGCCTTGTTAAAATCGCCGCATCTCCCTAAATGCTGATCGTAATGATATAAAACCACTACCAAACGAAATCTGATTGAATTATCTATAACTTTCATGAAGAGTTTGGAGGCTGAATCGGAATAGAAAGCCTTCGTATGGTCCGATCTTTGAGTCACTTCGGGCTTTGAAATAACACTTCAAATGCAAGGATATGCAAGAAAATGCAAGACCTAAAGTTAAGACTCACTAACTTTAAAATGGATGCAAACTATACTATATGAACAAGTTATATGCATGAAACAATGTAAATGCTACACTAAATGGATGTTAAAATGGTGTAAATATGCTAACTATCATCTGTCTAATAAAAACCATTCACGCAATCCAATCCACCGCTATTATTTTATAACTAACGAGTTAAATCATTTAGCATATCTCATAAATAGCATAGTAAACCAGTTATCACATCATTAAAAAAGTAAATTGTTATGTTAACCTGGTTATCAGTTTGTAAATTAGCGTGTTAACAAGTTATCATATCACAAAACATTATCCAGTTAACTCTATTATCATTTCGCTGCTAGTGTTATCATCGTGTTATCGTTTACTACGGTAGCTCTGTTTCTGTTGCAACCGCTATTACTATCATCATCATCGTCATGTCGCCACCATAGTCACCGTCACAGTCACCATCGTCGTCACCATCATTGCCACCACCGTAACCGTCGTTATCATCACCATCGCCGTCGTCATCATCGTGTTATCATTGTAGTCGCAACCATAGTCACCGTCACAGTCACCGTCGTCGTCACCATCATTGCCACCACCGTAACCGTCGTCATCATCACCATCGCCGTCGTCATCATCGTGTTATCATTGTAGTCGCCATCGTCAATATTGTTACCAACGTTTTTTTTTCCTTCTTCTTCTCGATTTTTTTATGCTTCTTCTTTCTTTATAGGGAAAATAAGAGAAAAGAGAAATCCTACTACATGGTTAGTTAGCAAAAGTAAGGATAAAATAGACTTTATCATATATACAGTGTAAAAAAAAAAGTGACGGCAGAAAGAAACTAAATATGGTATTATGAAATCCTAGCTATTGGTTATTTCCCTATTTTTTGACACGAATCAATCGTACTACTGTTACACACTTAAACAATTCGATTCTAAATCGGTCGTCAAATAAACTTTTAATTAATTTGTTTGTTCATAGATTCCTTTTCCTTTTGGCAATGTTTGTTCATGAATTCTTTACTTCATATTTTTATTAATGGTTTAAATTTTTGGTTGGGTTCGGATTTACCTCTTAATTATTTAAAATCGGGTTTAGTCAATATTTTTTCTTACGAAAGTTTCAATCAACAAAAAAATTCTTACTGAATGTGATTTTAGCCGAGAGAATCTTTACCTGATGTGGTTTTAGAATAAAAAAATCCTTTCTGCGATACATGTCTCCCGAGTTTAGCCGAGATAAAAAAATTCCATCAGCATTTGTCTCTCAAATTTAGCCGAGAGATTGCTTCCCACGGGCGTGTTTTCTCGAGTTTAGCCGATAAAATATTTCTCATCAACTCGAGTTTAGCCAAAGAGAATTTCTCCATCAGTATGTTTTTGGTGTTGGCTCCATGCCTACAACATTAGTAAAGAAAAGAGACTAAAGTTTCACCAAATGAGATTTCCCAAACATTTAATTATAGGATATAATATACCCATTCGAGAAGGTATTTGTGATCATCATCCAAGTCTGGTGAAGAGTTGGGTCTCCCACTAACAATCTCCAGAGACTCTTTACAAGAGGTGGGGTACAAGGAAAAGCCGAATGGGGTTGGGATTGGTCTGAGAGATTTGTGGTGCATGGCTGTCCGATGGAAATTATATTGGGCTTTTCAAGCCCATGTCCAACTCCCCATTAGTATGATATTGTCCGTTTTGGATCCAGATGGCAAAGTCCGCACGGATTTGTCTTTGAGCTCCTTCCCAAAATGCCTTATACTAATCAGAGTTGGACAATACTTATATTTAGACCATTCTTGTCTAATCTTCCGATGTGGGACTTGGATTGATATCCCAATAATCCCCTTTTCAAGCCAAAGACCATATCACTCTTGGCCTCCAACCTCCTGCGAAACTTGGCACCATCTTGTACTTCCCACTTCTCCAGGTCCACTTTTAGAACCTTGGCTTTGATACCAATTGTTGGGCTTTTCAAGCCCATGTCCAACTCTCCATTAGTATGATATTGTCCGCTTTGGGCCCAGATGGTAAAGCCCGCACGGATTTGTCTTTGAACTCCTTCCCAAAAGACCTCATACTAATCAGAGTTGGACATTAATTATATATTAGACCATACTTGTCTAATCTTCCGATGTGGAACTTGCATTGATATCCCAATAAACTATACGATCACCGGGAACGACCACCATAGGCCTGATCGGCGGACAAACACATCGGCTTTCTCAGTCAAGTTTCACATGACAAATTTTGCTTAGTTTCTGGTGCTACATTAAAATAGGTAGATTCGATCAAATCTAATACGAACCATATCCTCCCTATATTCCTCCACAAGCACTCTATTTGTGTCCACGTTATGGAGAATCTAACAACAATGGCGAACAATATTTTGTAAAGACTAAAGCATATTTAAATGCATGGGGAGATATATGCGTAGAGACAAGCAACGAAAAATTTCATAGACGCTTTAAATAATAAAAAATATATTCGAATTTCTATAACTTTAAGGATTAGTATGAAATTTTGCTTAGCATGGCCCGATTAAGAAAACAAAAAGAAAAAGAAACTTAGAATAATGCTCTTATTCCGTATGTTTTTACCCAAATTCCATTCAATTAGGTTTTTTCCTTATCTTAAAGGATCCAAAGCAAGAAAAACCTAAACCGGACCCAAAATCAATTTATGCGACTGGGAAACAATTCTTGCTAACCATCAAATCAAACATACGTTTGGCCTCATCTATGCGACTGTGCACGCAAAACCCATTGATCAAAAGAATTGTATTAGGATCTATAGATCTTCTGATCATTCTATCCAACACCTTTGTTTTCCATTTCGTTGAATAAGTTGAGTGCATCATTCATCATTCACGTGTCCGTTTGATTGTGCTGTCTCCGGGAGTTTGTAAACTCGCTGGTTTGGTCTCTGGAAGGGTTGGTTTCGTTTTTCGATCCTTGCCGGCTAGTGTATTCCAACCGTGTATTTCATCCATGTAACCTTTATGTTTTTAATAAAATTTAGACGGAAAAAAACAATAACAATTATTCAAATTCATATTTGAATTTTATTAGATGCATAGCTAAAAGCCTAAACTAATACCCTAAACGTTACGACGAATCCAACCCGAGCGTTCTTCAACGGGCATGCTAACAAATACGTCCTTCATCTTCAACGTGTGAATCTTGGTTACTGCTTACTGCATCATAGCTGATATGCTCTTCCAAATAAGGAATCTCTTTGATAGCATCCCAAATGTTACTCTTTTTCTTCTCAGTTTCTGTTAACTTAACTTCTTTTTGTTGCCTTTCTTCTCTTTGTTGAATAAAATTTATGATATTAGTGTCAACACCAATCATTTCACTTAGCACCTTTTCAGAATGATCACCATGAATTGATAGATCTCTTTTACCATTGGGTTTAGCTCTCTTCCTAGAAGGTAACTATTCTTTAGAAGCTTCATATGCTGTTTCAATCTCAATGACATTCTCCATATGATTCACATCTTTTCTTTCTTCATTTTCAACTTAAAAAGTTTCAGCATTTGCATCACATATCCCCTAGTCCAAAATCCTAGGCCAAATGCGTTGTTTCCCCTTGCTATAGCACTTTCGAACATGACTTGTAAATCCTCAAAATCTTCAAAAGAGTTATTCCGCATATATTCATGATTTGGATGTCCCTGATAAAAACTTGATATATTCATTAGTGAAAAATACCATTAAAAATCTAATAACAATTAATAAAACTATTAAGGGGAGTTAAAAAAATTACCCTAAGATATTCTTCCCATACTTCATATGAAGCTGTAAATTGTTTTGTGATGGGATCCCACCCAAAACCAGAGCTACATCGGAAAAGTTCTACATAACTTTGATATTCTTTTTTCAAAGATTTCATTCGATTCATGTAATGCTTGTACGTCTTATTGCATATGAGGCATTTATTTATAATCGGCAAAATCTTCGTCTCCACCGTTGTTTTGCTTATGGAACCATTTGAATCACGCCATCCTCGTTTGATGCCATCAACTATTAGACGTTTCAACAATTGACTCTCTTGGGATGTCCATGGAAAATATCCACCTTTTGCTTTTTTTGGTTGCGACGATTCCCCGTTTTCCATCCTAATTGGGAAAAAATGAACACATTTAACAATCCCATACATATATGAAAATAATCATCTTATAAAACCACTAATGATATAATATATATGACATTTGTATATGATTTAGCATATGAAATACAAGAAAAAGGAACGACATATAACTAATGATAAGAAAAACAAAAACTATTCATTTTTAAAAATGATACCTTTTCTCGATGATATTTCTTTTCTTTTTTTGTTTTGAGAAGTGACGTGCAGTGCTATATATATAGGAGAGATGATCCAACATATTTTTTAAAAAATATAGAAAAGTACTATTTTGTAGAGATTTTATGATATATGGTTGTTTAGAATTTGTTGTCAACAACAATTTGAATTTCATACTATTTTGTAGGGATTTTAAAAAAATATATTTGACTATTTGATTACTTTTATGTCACAGAGGCAACGACTAAAACATCTAGAAGATATACATTACCAAAATAATCCTTTGAAAAATATCTGAGCCCTTTTCTTTAAAAAAATACAAGAAGACAACGACAAATGTGTATGTGTTATTATATGTATAACTAGGATATAGCCCGCACGTGCGTGCGGGTTACATAGTATAATTTAGATATATAAAAAATACACGTTTACTATTGTTATATGTTTTTATGTTGTTGTATGTTTAATTTATTTAATGTTTGGGTTTGTTTAGTTTGAATATAATCTATCTTATTTTGCACAGTATGCGGGTTACATGTTTATTTAAAATTATAAAATTGTAAAATTTAGATGTATGAAAACTTTAATTTAAATTTTTTTTATATGATAATTTTATTTATTGTTTAGCTTTGTCTAGCTTCATTACATTATATGTTGGTTTAAGTAGTGTTGTAGTTTTTTGTTATGGTGTATAGTTGCACATTTAGTAGTTTAGATTTAAAATTTAATGTGTACTTGTAAAATTGAAGAATGTAAATATTGTTGATCTAGTAGATACTACAATATGATCGATATGAATAATCGTTAACTAATATTACCCACTGTATTTGTTTTTGTTAAGCAAAGCTTAAAAAATTGTTTTTGTTTTTACCCGAACAATATATAAAACGAAAAACTAATAGATAGAGTTAAGCTAAAAATTTCGTGACAGATTTCCCGTTCCCTTCCGTATCCGTTCAGAATTTATCATCCCATTCCTTTTCCCGTTCAAAAAAATTCATATTCGGAACCATTTATTTTATTCAAACGGATACAGGAAGGGTACGGAGAGAGAACATATATGTGATTGGATACCTGAACTACCCGTTTCAAATTTAAAAATTAATTTTTTTTTATATTTTCCAAAATTTTCCAGAAATTATAGGAAATATTTCGAAATTTTCCGAATTTTTCCAAAATTATCCAAAATATATGTTTCAAAGTTTATCATTACCCAAAATAATTACCCGTTTGGGAAGAGATTTTAGGTAAGAGAATTTCCCGAACCCGTCCCTGTTACCCAAATTTCTCGTCACGTTCTTATCGGATTCCTTTTTGAAAATTGTTTTTCAATTCCCAAATTTTCCGTTCTCGTCCTATACCCGTAAATTTTCGTCTCGAGCCTCGAAATTTTCAGGGTTAGATAAAGTTATAATTTACAAACAATTTATTATTAGAACTAAAATGTAAACTGTAAAAATTTAGATGTATGTAAATTTTAATTTTAATATTTTATTGTTTGAGTTTTTATGCATGATTAATTTATTTATTGTTTGGGTTTGTTTAGTTTGAGTATATTTTATGTTGGTTTAAGTAATGTTGTAGTTTTTTTGTTATGCTATGTAGTTGCACATTTAGTAGTTTAGATTTAAAATTTAAACTGTACTTATAAAATTGAAGAATGTAAATACTGTTGATCTAGTAGACACTATAATATTACCGATATGATTGAAATTGAAATTTTTTGTATGATTAATATTTTTATTGTCTGGGTTTGTTTAGTTTGAGTATATTATATGTTGGTTAAGTAGTGTTGTAGTTTTTGTTTTGTTATGTAGTTGCACATTGAGTAGTTTAATATTTAAAATTTAATGTGTATATGAAAATTTAGAATATTACACACAAAAATTCATCATAGTTGTCTTTTTAAATATTTAACCAAATACTAATTATTAGATTTCATATATGTAAATTAATAATTAATTTTCTATGATTTTTATGTGTGTCACCTTTTTTTTTAATTCTCATTTCATTTCCTTCCAGTCCCATCCCAATCTTTACTAATATTAAATTGAACATTCATAAAACAACTATTTTGGTTTTTGATTTCACACCTCATTTTCCTTTTCACAAACATGAAAATCTTATATATATTATTAATATATATTGGTTGAGTATGATTTAATTTGTTTGTTAGAATTAGAAAGTTGTATTATTTGTAAACTGTATTTTGTTTTTCTTTGTGTGAACCGTATTTTGTTTTAAGTTAGCAGTTTTGTAATTAGAAGTATTGTATCATTTGTCGATCATAATTTGTTGTAGTCGAGAGTTTTATTTAAAATTGGATAGATTTATGAAATGTAAGAAAAACAAATATTGATAATTTGATTATGTAAAATGTAATATGGTATTCAAAGTATTGTTAGTTTCTGTTAGAAAATAAGAAGTTATATAAGAAATTTTAAAATATTCTACAAATTTAGAAGATGGATGTAAATAGTTTCTATAATGTATAAATTCAATCCGGAAATCTTGTTATATTTGAGTTAGTTAGGTTTATGATAAGAGTTATGTATTTCTTTTACCAAAATTTTCGTCCAGAAAAATCGTCCCATTATGTTATATTTCTGATCCCAAATTTCAATTTCTTATAGAAATACATTTTCATATGAAAAGTATGATTTGATATAGATGTATTATATTCTTTTTCTTAATTTTATTATAAACTTATTATTTAATTGTAAAGTAAAGTTGGAAATATTGTATACTATTCAATAAAAATATATTATGTGTATGATGGTATTTGAAAAATATTGAAATGCAAAATTTATTTAATTACTTTAGATTTTTAAAATCTAAATGTATCCAAATAAATCGAAATCACTAATCAAATATACCCTCCTAAATCACAACACTAATTAGAAATTATTCAGATATTTTTTTTAAGGTCAAAATATTAAAAAGTGAGTTGTTGTATGGATCTACTATATAGATATCTTTCTGAGTTAAATAATAAAGTAACTAATGATATTAGCCTACTCATGGTTCGGGCCAAATACTCAATGCATCAGCCTTCTAAAGCAATTACAAACATCTTAATTCGACTAAATGTAAAGCCCAAACCCAATACCAGAAAGCTTGTAGTCGATAGAACCTTGTTCTTCTCAGATTTTATTTCCTCCCAATATTTAGCTTTTCACCCTTAATCATCTCATCTTTAACCTTGTCCTCCTTAAAAAATATCAGCCTTTGATTGTTTTAAGACATTGTTTTTATTTGTTAAAGGTTGTTTACACTGTAAGAGTTGAAGGTTCAGAATTCTCTTAGCTATTAGCAGATTGTAATGACAATGTTAGAATAGCAAAAACCAAAAACTTTTTGATCCTTAATTATTCAAAATGATTATAGCACCTCCTCACCAGAAACGATTGGGTAAGGGTTGATTGCTTTCTCTGATTCATCAAATGTCTCATCTTTCATCATCCCATTTTGTTGGCAAAAAAATTCCTGAAAACCAGATCAATCATTAAAACATAATAAAGATGGTCAGAAATTCTATTTCACGTAGAAAGTAAGACTTTTGTTTTTCTCTCAAATATAACTATAATAGCCCATTCTTTAAAAAATGTAGTAATGGTTAAAAAAAACCATAACCCCGCACAGTGTTTGATATATTTGTTTCATGGTTAGTAACATTTATTTTCTATCTTTCTTATTTATCTGTTTAATAAAAATGAAATCTATATTAGATAATCTGTTTACAAGCTATTTTAAAAAGCTGTTTACCTCACAGAATACTCCACATGAGATCCAGGAAGCCATTGTACATGAAGCACTCCAACCGTTGATCTCTGAAACGATCAACTTAGAGCTGATCAAGGAACCCTCAGAAGTGGAAATCAAGGAAGCTATGTTCTCCATCCACCCAGACAAAGTGCCTGGACCGGATGGGTTTTCAGCCTCCTTTTTCTAGTCCAACTGGGATATAGTCGGGCCTGATATGTTAAGGGAGGTACAAACGTTCTACAGAACTGGATCTATGCCTAATGACATTAACAACACACATATTCGGCTGATTCCCAAGATAAGTGGACCAAGGAAGGTAGCGGATTACCGACCAATTGCCCTCTGCAATGTCCATTATAAAGTCATCTCTAAGCTATTGACACGCCGGCTACAACCCTTCCTTGAATGCTTGATCTCGGAGAACCAGTCGGCGTTTGTACCCAAAAGAGCAATAGCAGACAACGTATTAATCACTCATGAAGTACTACACGTTTTGAAATCATCAATGGCAGAGGTACGTTGCTCAATGGCAGTCAAAACAGATATGAGCAAGGCCTACGATCGATTAGAATGGAGTTTCATAGAGATGGTACTACAGAGAATGGGTTTTCATGAAAAGTGGATAGGATGGATAATGCAATGCGTTTCAACAGTCAAATTCTCCTTCCTAATTAATGGCTATCCTAGAGGCTATGTGAAACCAAATAGAGGAATAAGACAGGGAGATACACTGTCCCCGTACCTGTTTATTTTGTGCAGTGAAGTTCTTTCTGGCCTTTGTCATAAAGCTCAGGAGAAAGGGAAACTGCTGGGCATCAAAATAGCAAGCGGCTGCCCTCGGATAAACCATCTGTTGTTTGCAGATGATACTATGTTCTTCTGCAAAGCAAACCGTAAAAGCTGTGAGGAGCTAAAAAGAGTTCTAGAAAAATATGCTACAGTATCCGGGCAATGCATCAATTATCAAAAATCAACCATCACGTTCTCCAAAAAGATGACTCAGACTATGAAAAATCGGGTGAAAGCATGCCTACAGATCGAGAATGAAGGGGGAGTGGGTAAATACCTAGGCCTTCCAGAGCATTTTGGCAGGAGCAAGAGAGACTTATTCACCTCCATTGTCGACAGGATAAAACAAAAGGCAGTTAGTTGGTCCACCAAACTACTATCAGGGGCAGGAAAAATGGTTATGCTGCAGAGTGTCCTCTCTTCTATGCCCACATACGCTATGTCATGCTTCAAATTGCCACAGTCTCTGTGTAATCGTATACAATCAGCCCTTACACGTTTCTGGTGGGATACTTCGCCTGATAAGAGGAAAATGAGTTGGATTGCATGGGAAAAAATGGCAAAACCAAAGATATTTAGAGGATTGGGGTTTCGGGATATTACCAACTTTAATGATGCTCTGCTTGCAAAGCTTAGCTGGAGACTATTTTCATCTCCCAATTCACTACTTGCTCGGGTCCTTATGGGGAAATACTGCACCGAGGCTACCTTCTTAGACTGTCCTATTCCGAAAGTTTGCTCCCATGGCTGGCGCAGCATCTTGCATGGCAGAGACCTGATGGTTAAAAATTTGGGCTGGACAATCGGTGATGGACAAAGTGTATCAATCTGGCAGGATCATTGGCTCTCTCTTAAGGAGCAATTATCGCCTATGGGACCTGCTACAGAAAGTACACAAAATTTGAAAGTGTCAGATCTCTTTCAAGACAATTCAACGGCTTGGGATATAGGGAAAATAGAGCAAATCTTACCTTTCTATAAGGAAGCAATCCTAATGATAAACCCGAGTTTGCTTGGAAATCCCGATAAACTTTGCTGGCTTGGCCACTCTTCTGGAGTGTATACGACCAAATCAGGCTACTTCACAGCTTCGGCCCATCAGATGAGAGATCAACCTGCACCACCAATACCGGAAGTAGATTGGCACAAGCAAGTCTGGAACCTTAGCACAGCTCCAAAAATAAAAATATTCCTGTGGAAAGCTCTACACGAAGCACTCCCAGTGGGACAACAACTCGCTTGGCGGGCAATTCCGATAGATCCAAAGTGAGGAACCTGAATCTGTCCTGCACCTTCTATTCCACTGCCAATTTGCCCAAAGTGTTTGGAGGGAAGCACCCTTCTCCTCGGGCTTCGATGCGACCCAGGTGGAGAATGTACTGAGAGGTATAACGGCGGTGAATATGTGTACACCCCTGCCGCCGATCGGAGTAGAAGCTGGAACCCTAGCCGCCTGGATATGCTGGACGTTGTGGATTGCTAGGATCCAAAAGGTGTTCAATTCTAGAGAATTTACGCCTCAGGAGACTATTCTAAAAGCTACACAAGATGCTAGAGAATGGAAAAATGCTCATATCAGGGGTGAAGGAAATTTACCCTCAGTTGCTCAAGGACCGATAACTGACGAGAGACACCCGAGTGGATTCGGGATCAAGTGCTCCTCGGATGCAGCGTGGCACTTTGGATCGAATTCCGCTGGACTGGGATGGGTTTTCAGAGATTCTACAGGGGAGGTAGCTAGATCGTCTTCTTCCAAATCAAATGTCTCATCTGCTCTTGTGGCCGAAGCTCTGGCCATCAGAGAGGCGCTAATAGAGGCGAAGGCGAAAGGTTATACAAGACTGATTTTGCAATCAGATTCAATGCAAATCATCAAAGCGATCAAGGAGAAATCCTTCATTTTGGAGGTTCTTAGCATTCTCGCGGACATCTCTCTGTTGTGTCCTTACTTTTCTAGTATTGAGTTTAAGTTTATCCCTAGAGTGGATAATGCTGTGGCAGATTCGATTGCCAAACAAGCCTTGAGAAATTTGGTTGTAAGGATAATTTAATTTGGTCTTAATGAAGTAGTTGGTTGAACAAAAAAAATAAATATTAGATAATCAAATAATCAAAATAGAATAGACAACAATTTAATTAGTTGGGGCAAAATGTGGCCCAATATATATGTTTTTTAGTCGACAATGACAATGTGGCCCAATTATCAAACTCTACCGCAGAAGAGAGTAAAGTAATTTTTTTTTTCTCTGAAGTCGACAAATTTTTCTCTCTCTGAACAAAACTTTTCTTGTTAGACAACAATTTAATTAGTTGGGGCAAAATGTGGCCCAATATATATGTTTTTTAGTCGACAATGACAATGTGGCCCAATTATCAAACTCTACCGCAGAAGAAAGTAAAGTAATTTTTTTTTTCTCTGAAGTGGACAAATTTTTCTCTCTCTGAACAAAATTTTTCTTGTTAGACGATTCTCATATCACCAATTTACTCCAAAATCGTCATCGTAATTGTTGTGAGATCTTCAATCTACCGAAAGCCGGAGATGATTGTTGTTAATTAGCTAATGCATGTAGAGATCATGTTAGCCGGAGCTGATCGTCTTCTCGCCAATAACAAAGTCAGGTAATCTATGGAGTCACTAATCCATTTTTAAAAACTTTAAAAATTCTTTGCCTCCGATAATTGAGGAATTGTAACTGTATCAGCAATTCCGATGAGGAAATTTCAATGGTCTTCCAATACCCGGACGACGCAGGTAAATTCCTTTTTCTAAATCCTCTTCTTCAGTATTGATTTGGAATAATCATAAACGAACTAATTGAGATTTAAGTAGTTAACAATAATAGGTTTACCGAGATATATTATTTTCTTTTATTTTTCCTTTTCTTGTAATCTTATTTATTTATTTATTTTTTCTTAATTGAATTTTATACTTTTATTTTCTTTTTTCTTTTTTTGTAATTATTTTTTTTCTTTAGAAATATTATTTGGTTTTATAATTTTCTAAAGTAAGATTTTATTTTTTAGTAAGATTTTACCGAGAATTGTTTTTAATAAAATTTTACTGAGAGATTTTATTAATTAATATTATTTTACTGCAACAAGTGTCAAAATCTAAATCGAGATGCTTGACAGGTGTCGTGATCATGTGAATTAGCAACTTTGACGCATCCAACTTTATATAATAAAATAAAATAATAGTATAGAAATTGAAATTTGCTTTAAAATTATTCATAATTAAATAATTACTATGAATAATTACCATTTAAAAAACTATACACTACGTATTTTTCTATGAGGATCACCCCTACTCCTCAACGTATACAAAAAAAAAATTTATTAAGAACTTTTTCTTACATTTTTTTTATTTTTAAACATTTGACTTGCACGGTTTAATGTTTTTTCATTATTTTGAATCACTAAATGCTTTTGATCTGCATTTGTTCTGCATGATTTGCTTGATATGTATTTGTTATACGTGATCTGTATAATTTATTTGATCTGCATTATTTGATATGTGTCACCATTCGAAACCTTAGTACCAAGCTGACTGACAAAACTTGTGAATTATGGCCATAAAAACTTGTGAAGCCCATATTTTAATTGTAGTCTAGGTTTTGTTTACGTACAAAAGGAGATAATGTTTTTCTTCATCTTTTATAGTATAGATATATTATTTTGAGATTAATTAAATGAAACTGGTAATAAAAATACAAGCCCTATTTTGTTTTTGTTTTTAAAATTTCCTAAGCCAATGTTTATTTTTATCCAACGTACGCGCGGCCCTGCGGTCAAAGGAGAAATCAGATAACCCACTCCTTGTTCAGTATTTTTGTTATATTTAAAAACCCCTACATAACTAACTTTATATCGTCGTAAAAAAAAAAAACTAACTTTATAGCCAAAATACTAAACCATAAACCCAAAAGAAAAACTTTCTAACCCCACAAAAACCCCAAAATGCTCTATCTTTTAATTTTCAAAGAATTAGTATATTATATCATTTTTATGTAAACTATGCGTTAATCTGTTTAATATAAACTAACACGATTGTGTTCATTTTACCATAACTTTTACATAACTAAAAGCTAACTCGGAAATATTATACCACAAACCAAAACGTTAAAAACCCAAAAAATATAAATTTTAAACCTATATAAACAAACTCAAAACCCAAAAGAAAAACTTTCTAACCCCACAAAAACCCCAAAATGCTCTATCTTTTAATTTTCAAAGAATTAGTATATTATATCATTTTTATGTAAACTATGCGTTAATCTGTTTAATATAAACTAACACGATTGTGTTCATTTTACCATAACTTTTACATAACTAAAAGCTAACTCGGAAATATTATACCACAAACCAAAACGTTAAAAACCCAAAAAATATAAATTTTAAACCTATATAAACAAACTCAAAACCCAAAAGAAAAACTTTCTAACCCCACAAAAACCCCAAAATGCTCTATCTTTTAATTTTCAAAGAATTAGTATATTATATCATTTTTATGTAAACTATGCGTTAATCTGTTTAATATAAACTAACACGATTGTGTTCATTTTACCATAACTTTTACATAACTAAAAGCTAACTCGGAAATATTATACCACAAACCAAAACGTTAAAAACCCAAAAAATATAAATTTTAAACCTATATAAACAAACTCAAAACCCAAAAGAAAAACTTTCTAACCCCACAAAAACCCCAAAATGCTCTATCTTTTAATTTTCAAAGAATTAGTATATTATATCATTTTTATGTAAACTATGCGTTAATCTGTTTAATATAAACTAACACGATTGTGTTCATTTTACCATAACTTTTACATAACTAAAAGCTAACTCGGNAATAAGATTTTAATCAAAATACGTGTCGAAATCTTATCGATTAACTTGCCACGTGTCACGATCATGTTAATTAACAACTTTGACGCATCCTACTTTATATAATAAGATTTTATATATTTCTCTTTTAAAATTAATATTATTTTCCTTTTTCTTTTAGGATTAGTAGATTTTTTATTTATAATAAGATTTTAATCAAAACACGTGTCGAAATCTTATCGATTAACTTGCCACGTGTCACGATCATGTTAATTAGTAACTTTGATGAACTTTGATGTATCCTACTTTATATAATAAGATATTCTTACCGTTTTTATATAATTATTTGTTGATTAATGGGTTAAATTGTTTAATAGCCATATTGAATATGACAACTAAGAATATAGCTATAGTAATTTGGAAATGAAAGAACTAACCATCATGTACGTACTGTTTGACAGATAGAATAAGATGAAATTATCTCTCATTATTCTTCAACCTAAGTTCCTCTTTATTACGTGGACAAAAAGTTTTTTATACCCCATCTAAGCATTTTTTGTTTCATTTTTGTTTCATACATCCTTATTCAATGTTGCAATTCTACTAAAAAAGGATCCATATGCGATAGATTAAATTAAACTTTAAAAAACAGATATTGTATACTCAGCAATGTTCGTATAATGTGGAACACATACTATGTAAGTCTAATTTTACTTGTCCACATAGTATGTGTTCTTTTTTTTTTTTCTTTGAAAAGTAGTTTTCATGAGGGCCGAGGCTGAACTTGAGCCGCTTGGATTTGCTTAGGTCAACTAGAAAAAATTATTTAATTCAGTAAACCTCTTTCAAAAAAAAAAAAAAAAATTTAATTTTGGAATTCTGTTAAAAACCTATATTTGCTAATTATCATCGTTTGAATTTCTTCAGACTCCTTCAAAATGGAGTAGAAACATTTTTTGTTAATAAGATGTGAAATTTTTTTTTTTATCTCAAACGAAAAAGATGAATAGTATTTTTACAGGGTTAACATATGAAAATTTATATCAACATTTAAAATTTTATACTAATCTATTTGCGTTCACCAATCTTTAGGATGGGGTTTAGGATATAAATTTTTGGGTTTAGGGGAGGGTTTGAGTTCATTTATCTTCAGTTTGGGTTCATCTATCTTCGGTTAGGGTTTAGCGTATATATTTAATAGTATTTTTACAGGGTTAACATATGAAAATTTATATCAGCATATAAAATTTTACACTAATCTGTTTGGGTTCACCAATCCTTGGAGAAAGGGTTTAGGGTATATATTTTTGGGTTTAGGGGAGAGTTTGGGTTCATCTATCTTTAATTTGGGTTCATCTATCATCGGTTAGGGTTTAGGGTATATATTTAAGGGTTTAAAGTTTAGTTGTTTTCTGTATTGTGTTTATTATTATATTTCTATTGACAATGTTTCTCGTAATTATAATATGTTTATAGCGTTACTCCAAATTATATTATTTCCAAAATGTTAACGTCTCCGTTAAAGTCATAACGTGTACGTTATTATTCCGAAAAAAACTAACTTTTATTACCAAAAGAACAAAATCGTCATAAAAATCTGTTTACCTAATATTTTTTTAAAAGCGTTATTTTAACATATTTCCTTGGTCAAACGAAATAGTTCTGCAAGTGGCTCTAAAATAATTGTCGCACATACGCATATATATCGTTGTTATTACAAACAAAAAAAGGTACACGTACAGAAACAGCTTTCTCCATCAGAGAATACGTAGCAGCGGATTCGGTTGAAACTTGAATGTTGTCGTGACATACAAATATACAATACAATCAACCGATTTGTCCGTCTCGTTTTGTTTTATTTTGGTATATAATTATAATTTATAAACTTGCATGATATTTAAACACACAGCACGATGAAGAAGATGTTCCTGTTGATTTTCCTAACTTGCCGCAGTTCTGTTCGGCGGAAAATAACTCCCTGAGTTTGGTTGGACGTATCCTCAATCCTCATAGTCAGAAGGTTTCAGACATAGTCCTTGATATGCCTCGTAAGTGTGGGAAGCAAAACAAAATCAGAGGAATAGCTCTTTCTCGAGAGCGATTCCAGTTCATCTTCACTTCTGAGCTCGACCTTGATGAAATTTAAGCCAGGGGTGTTCAATCTTACAACCAGTTGAGCGTTGGGTGGAACGTCCGCCACCTGATTTTCTGCAATTTCTACCGGTTTGGGTTCGCATCAAAAATATCCCAGTGAATCACTATACGGCTGAATGTATTTCCTTTTTTGGTGAATTCGCTGGTATTGTCAAGGAAGTAGCCTTTGACCCTACTCAATCCCAAAGTAAAGGTTTTGTCAGAGCAAAAGTTCTTCATGATGTATCCCGACCTCTTCGAAGAGCGAAGTTGTTTAATATGCCTGAGGGGGATTTTGTTAACATCCACTATGATTTTGAACAAGTTCAGAAGTGGTGTTTCTCTTGCCAAAGATTAACTCATTCTCAAGAGAGGTGTCCTATTTTCCTTCAAGCTAATCAAGAGAAGGAGGCTTTTCGCCGTGAGAATTGTGGAAAGCCGAAGCCTCCTCCTCCTCCAGTGCTTAACAAAGCGGATCCTCTGTTTGGTGTTCTCTCTAAAAGCCAAGTTGGAATTGATCCAATATCTGGCAGACCTAGGATTGATTCTGAAGTTCTTGAAGGTATGAGGCAATATTTGATGATAGCAAGTGGTTCTGAGAGGCCCGAGTTAAAAGCTCTGTTGCAAGTCTTGATAATGATCCTTTGGGGCAGAAGTCGATTCTCAGACTTGAACATATCACAGTTATTTCTAATGATCTCAATAAAGGCAAAGGATTAGTTTTTGACTATTCAGCTAAGGAGTTAAGTGAAGCAGATGCAAAGAAGAGTAATGATAATAAGTTGTTGTCTTCTGCGATCAATTCTGGTATGGTCTCGAATCAAATTCCTTTCAATTCCATGATCTACTCTGAAGGTGTGGCAGAAAACATGGTCCCTGAGTATTCCTTTCTTCACTCTTGTTCAACGGCATATGGTGCTGGTACTTCTCTTACCAGTCCATCCGGGAAAAAAGTGAATAAAGCAAAACCGAGAAGAAGACCTTATGTTAGGAAGCGAATTCCAAAGAATCAGGTTGATGGGAATCAGAAACCTTCGGATAGTTTGAATCAAGTTTCTGATTTAAATGGTTCAGGAAAAAGGAAAGAAGGTCCTGCATCTATGGAGGTGCTTAACTCAAGGAAGCGTCTAGCCTCTCAGGTGATCCCGCGTGAGGGATCGCCAATTCTGTAATGAACTTTGTGAGTTGGAATTGTCAGAGCTTGTGGCGGCCTCAAGACTTGACGATTCAACGTCTCAAGGAGTTTCGGAAACGTTTCTTCCCTGAGATTTTGTTTTTGATGGAAACTATGAATACAAGTAATGTTTTAGTTGACTTGCAAGAGTGGTTGGGGTATGATAGAATCTACACTGTAAATCCCGTAGGAAGGTGTGGTGGTCTTGATCTTCTCTGGAAAAGCAGTGTAAATATTGTCTTCAATTTTGTGGATAGACATCTTATGGATTTTCAAGTCATCTTCGGTACGGTTCAGTTTCATGTGTCATGTGTATATGGTGAACCGTCACCTTGTAGAAATTCGTATGTTTTGGAAAAACTGATGCGTATTGGGGCTCTTAATAAATCTAAGTTGGTGTATTTTTGGTGATTTCAACGAGATCCTCCATAACGGTGAGAAAATGGGAGGCCCTTCAAGATCTTTAAAATCTTTTCAGCCGTTTGTTGATATGGTTAGTTGCTGTGAAATGAGTGATCTCCCTAGTCATGGTAACAGTTTTACTTGGGCTGGTATGCGTTACAAGAAATGGATTCAGTGTAAATTGGATCGTTGTTTTGGGAATAAGGAATGGTTCAAGATGTTTTCAGCCTCAAATCAATCTTTCCTGGAAAAACGTGGTTCTGACCACAGGCCTGTCTTAATCAAGCTTACTGCTTCTCAAGACTCTTAGAGGGGTCACTTTCGGTTTGATAAAAGATTTTTATTCAAACCCGAAATTAAAGAAGCCATTTACCAGGTATGGAGTGATCCCCTTGCTAATAATAATGACTCAGTTTCGGATAAACTCAGGAAATGTAGGAAAGCTATGAGCAAATGGAAAAAGAGGAATACTCTAAATGCTCAAGATAAAATTACCCAAATCCAAATAGCGCTTGAAGCTGAACAGTCTGCTCACCCTCCTTGTTTTCCCACTGTCTGGAGACTCAAAAGAGAGCTTGTTGAAGCTTATAAAGAGGAGGAAATCTTCTGGAAGCAAAAAACAAAAAACAAGAGACTTTTGGTTAGTTAAAGGAGACTGTAACTCTAAGTTCTATCATGCCTCTGTCAAAGCTCACAGGGGGGAAAAGAACATCTCCAAGCTATTAGATAAGAATGGAGTCTTGCAGAGATCAGATGCAGCTAAAGGGGAAGTAGCTTCAGACTATTTTACTTCTCTTTTCTCGTCTTCTAACCCAATAGACTTTCAAGAGCTTTTATCTGGTCTTCTTCCTCGAGTCTCTATACAAATGAATGAAGCCCTCATTAAGTCTGTTTCTAAAGAGGAGATTAAACAAGCTGTTTTCTCTATTAACCCATCTAGTGCTCCTGATGCAGATGGTATGACGGGGCTTTTTTCCAACAGTATTGGAATTTGCTCGGCCCTCAAGTTACCTCTTAAGTACTAAAGTTCTTTGAATCGGGATTTTTTTCCTGTGGAATGGAATTACACACAGCTCTGCCTTATCCCTAAGAAGCTGAACTCAGTGCTAATGTCAGATCTTAGACCGATAAGCCTCTGTTCTGTTCTTTATAAAATTATTTCGAAGATTCTTGTTTACAGGCTCCAACCAATGCGTCCAGAGATTGTTTCTGAATTTCAAACAGCCTTTGTTTCTGAAAGACTTATATCTGATAACATTTTAGTGGCTCATGAGTTGGTTCATGCTCTTCGGACTAATCCCAGGATTTCCAATGATTATGTGGCCATCAAATCAGATATGTCTAAGGCTTATGATAGGGTTGAGTGGAAGTACCTTCAGGCTCTACTACTAGCTCTTGGATTTCATGAAAAATGGGTTAAGTGGATTATGTTCTGTGTCTCCACTGTTACTTACTCTGTGCTAATCAACGACCAGCCTTTTGGTTTGATTCATCCTCAAAGAGGTCTTAGACAAGAGGACCCGTTGTCCCCTTTTCTCTTTGTTCTCTGCTCTGAAGGTCTTACTCACCTACTCAATAAAACGCAAGTTGAGGGGAGGATCTCTGGGATTGCTTTTTCTCCTGATGGACCAGAAATTCACCACCTTTTATTTGCTGATGACAGTCTTTTCTTATGTAGAGCTGAGCTAGAAGAGGTTGACTGCCTACATCAGTCTTTAGCCATCTATGGAGAAGCCACAGGACAATCCATTAATTGTGCTAAGTCTTCAGTTACTTTTGGAGCGAATGTGCTTGAAAAACCAATTATTAAACAGAATCTGGGCATTACAAATGAAAGAGGCGCTGGTACTTACCTTGGGTTGCCTGAATGTTTCAGTGGATCAAAGAAGGACATGTTAGCTTATTTTCATGAACGGCTTAAATCTCGTCTCTCTGGCTGGTTTGCTCGTCTTTTATCACCAGGAGGAAAGGAGGTTCTTCTTAAGGCGGTCGCATTGTCAATGTCTGTTTATGCCATGTCTTGCTTTAAGCTTTCTGTATCCACTTGTCAAACTCTTACGAGTGCTATGTCTGACTTTTGGTGGAGCTCCATGGAACATAAAAAAAAAATCCACTGGGTTAGTTGGGATAAATGTTGCCTATCTAAACGTTTGGGTGATTTAGGTTTCAGAGACATTGCCTGTTTCAATCAAGCTTTATTGGCTAAACAAGCTTGGAGACTTATTCAGAATCCACATAATCTGTTTGCAAGACTTTTTAAAAGCAGGTATTTTCTGATACAAAGTTCCTTGATGCGGGTTTAGGATCGAGGCCCTCTTATGGATGGCAAAGCATTATTCATTGGCGTGATCTTCTTGCTCAAGGGCTTCATATATCTATTGGTAATGGCTTGTCGATAAAGTTTTGGAAAGACCCTTGGTTAAGTGATGGTGAAATGAGAACTCCCTGGATTAAAGACACTTTCACCAACAAGGATCTTATGGTTAGTGATCTTATCGATGTGCATACCAGGAGCTGGAATCTGGAATTCTTGAATGACTTATTTTTTGCTCATGATGTAAGACTAATCTTGAGATCTAAACCAGTGTTCTCGCAAGATGATTTCTGGTGTTGGAAGCATAATAGATCTGGAAATTATTCTGTCAAATCTGGCTATTGGTTGGCGTTTCAGCAAAGCAAAGCTTCCGTAATAGCTGAAGCAGAAGTAGCTCCTTCCTTGAATATCCTTAAAGAACGAGTTTGGGCAATTCCTACAGTCCCTAAAATAAGAGTTTTTCTTTGGAAAGCTCTAAGTGGGGCTCTACATGTTGCAGAAGCTCTTAATCACAGAGGTATGCTTATTAACTTGAGATGCCAATTCTGTGGTTTTGAAGGAGAATCGATTAACCATGTACTTTTTACTTGTTCTTTGGCAAGACAAGCTTGGGCCTTGTCAAATGTTCCGCATCCGAGGCTTGGCTTTGATCAGGATTCGCTCTTTGCCAATATCCATTTTCTTCTCCAATTTGGTAAAGATATCTCTTTTCCTTCTGAAGCTCGTTTTTCTTACCCCTGGATATTATGGAGACTATGGAAGAATAGAAATAGATTTGTGATAGAAGGAAACTTTTCCTTGCTAATGAAGTGAATTGCAAAGCTTTAGAGGACTCATTCCAATGGACTATGGCACAACAATTAGACAGGGTTCATGAGTCCATTTCGGGTGTTGGACCCTATTCGATCAATCAGGTATGGTCTCCTCCAAATTCTGGGTTTTTCAAAGTGAACAATGGATCTTTATGGTCGAAGTATAATTGTCTAGAAGGTGGTTATTGGGTGCTTCGTGATGAAAAAGGAGTGGTGTTAATGCACAGTAGACGTGCCTTTTACAACTTGTCTTCCTTGGAAGATTGTCATTTGGTTTCTCTTTTGTGGGCTATGGAAAGTATGATCACTCATAAAATTTTCAAAGTGATCTTCGCATCTGAAGCCTGACATTTGGTCAATGCTGTAAATCGTCCCAAAGCTTGGCCTTCCTTTGCTTTGCAAGTTTCAGAAATTAAGCTTAAAGCTGCTCTTTTTGGTGATTGGAAGTTGGGAGCTGAATTTCGGGCAGCTACTAGAGGAGCTCAGCTCATCTCTCGAAGTGTTGTATTTGAAGAAAGGGTGCAATCTTATGTTGATTTTGGAAAACCCTTTTGGTTAAAGGAAATCTTCGATGCTGAGCAGCTCGTTCCTCTGTCTAAGGTGCACCCAGGTTGAGAGGCGTCCTCGGGGGGTCGGTAATTTTCTCTCCGGTGGTGTTGAGGCATGGTTATGTCAGAGCGGCGAAGCGAGCGGCGGCAGTCGCAAAGCTGTGAATCAAGTCTCGAACGAGTTCCAGAGCTGCTTGGGGGCGGCAGCGGAGTGAGCAAGTTCACGAAATCTCGGCGGTGGAGAAGAAGGTGCGGTTCACGACGTAAGTCGGTGCTCTGGCTAGGTGGGAGGCACCACGAATGGAGGGAGGTGTTGCGGCGGTCAGTTTTGATCTATGCGGCCAAGCAGTTCTCGACGGCGGCAAGTGGGTAAGATCCTTGCTCCTTGTTGATTGTCAGGTTGCTCTGACTCCCTTCGCCGGATCGAGGGTTCTTCATATCGAATCGGCGAATTGGTGGCTATTGAGTGTTCAAGGATTCTTGTGCAGCGTTTTTCTGTTCTTCTTTCGTTGTGGCGGTGGATTCCGGGTTTGTCCGTGGTTTTATTCTCGTCGGTTTTTGGGTTCATCGGAAGAAAGGTGGTTGGGATCAGGTCCTTATTGGTCAGATTTGGCAATTGGGTTCGGCTCTCCGGTTGTTCGAAGAAGTACTGGCAATGACCGCAAAGCCCATGCCTTGTAGCCGCCGGTGAAGTCATCTCCGGCGAAAAGTAAACTTTCAAAAAAAATTTCACTTGTCAGCGGATTTCATCTCACTCAATTAGGGATTCAATTTGGTTTGGTTCATATTCCGGTTCGTTTCCTGTAAACCAGTACATTTTTCCGGTTTGAGAAAATTATATAATATTAAAAAAAAATTATATATAAAAAAAAAAAAACTTAGTAGGTGGATCTCACGCGCTAATCTTTTTTCTCCTTTCCTGCGGTACAAATCTCAGATCTACTTTAGCCTCACTGGCGTCCGGCTTTGTTCGACATCGTGTGAGGGCCTCCTTTTCGTTCTTCCTGCTCTTTACCTTTCTCAGTGTTTGGGTTTTTTCTGATGGTGAAGTTTGAATCTCTTTCTGATTGGTGGTTACAGTGGTCTTCGACGGCTTTAGGTGGTGGCTTCGCAGCTGTAAAAATGCGACAGACGGTTCTCCGGTCAATCTTTCTAGTTCGTGGACGGCAGATGCTTCGGTTTGGTGGGCCGCCGTTTCTTCGCGAAGGTTTCTTCTCTTCAGTTTTGTCTTGCTTTCCGTCGTCATTGGAGGCTTTCTGCCGTGACAGTTGAAGAGCTTCGGTGGGCTGAGGTGGTTTTGCGGTTGTGCAGAGGGTTCGTTTCTCTTCTCACTGGTTTGAATCTAGGTTTTTCTTCAACTCTGGTGGGGGCTCTATTTAGGCAGGTTGAGATCTCGCAGTGTTGTGGTCTTTCTCCGACAACAACGGTGGCACGTTTGTTGTTCTTCAGCTCATTTGGGTTGTGATGGAGGCTTGGTGTCATTTGTTCCTCTTGTTCTACGGCGGTGTTTGTGGTTTCGAGGACGGCTTCGATGCCGTCGAGGAGCAAGAGGCCGGAGGCGTCAAATTCTCCTCGGAGTTGTGGCATTTGACTATGGTGCTGTGTGGTCTCCCTCAGCAGTTTACGGTTAAGGTGGTTTTAGGGGGACGGTTATTAGAGGTGTGGGCTCCCCCAGCGACGGCTGGTGGTTGCTTCGGCCATGGTGGAATTCCAGAGCTCCTCCGTTTGTTGTTGACACTCCCTCTCTGCTCCGGTCTGTTCTTCGCTCCGGGTGTGGCTCCTTCCGTTTTCTTCGGTGTGTGTTTTTGTTTTGGGGTTCTTGGTTCAACGGTTCTTTAAAATTTTATTTTTCGATCGGTGATGGCCTCATTATTAGCTACGGTGGTGTCTTGGTTTCGAATAGAGGCGGCGGGTCTTACTTGACGATCAATTACTTTCCGTGGGAGATGGGTCTCGCAGTTTGTTTTCAAGCTCGGGATTTGGGGGCTAGAGGCGGTTACTCTAGCTGGCCTACGTGCTTCCGTGCCGCCGGTTTTTTTTGGGTGGGTTGAAGAGTTTCCGTTTTTGTATTTGTCCTTGGAGAAGTTGTAGGTGCCGTTATTTAGCGAGGTTTGAGGGCTGGCCTAGTGTACGGT
The DNA here is from genome assembly GCA_020283515.1 of Alliaria petiolata. Taxonomy (NCBI): domain Eukaryota; kingdom Viridiplantae; phylum Streptophyta; class Magnoliopsida; order Brassicales; family Brassicaceae; genus Alliaria; species Alliaria petiolata. Next base: position 22,290,448 of record JAHZTW010000006.1, read on the forward strand.
TGCTCGTGGCAACAACGATGAGGACTCGAGTTCCCTGCAATTGCAAGTGCAAATTTCGAGTGTAGGTTCGGAATTGGTGTTTCGTCTTTGGGTCACCGCTGATCGGCATTGGTGTGGGTCTAATCTGTCGTTAATGTTTTTTCTTTGTTTCTGTTTGTAACTTTGACTTTGTTTTAGATTTTGGTCTTTCTGTTTTCTGTGTTATCTTTGTAATTTCTGTCTCAAATCTAAAATGGTATAAAATTTAACATTTTACCAAAAAAATATGTAGATTGTAAGTTCATTAGGAGGTTTTATTCTTGTCAATCAGAGATACTAAGTAGTGGAGACAAGTGATGTAAACATCAGTACCACTCCAACCGTACCAGAGGAGGGAAGCTGCATTAGAGCCAATCCGGAGCTAAACAAGCTTGCACCCGAGGTTGAATCAGTTGCCGAGCTTGGATACAAACGTGAATCTGAGGCTTACAAATGGGATGTGACTATTTGTACTTTTTTTCCTTATCCTTGATTTTATCCCAATGGGTTTTTCAGGAAATATTTTAACAAGGTAAATTGGTTCACTAGTTTTAACTCCATTCTGATCTCCATTGGACCCGATGTAGACCTACAATCACTCATCGAGTCATTCCGGCCAAACCATGATGAACCAAGCAACAAGTCAAATTATTCCAAAAACTTGACTCATCAAAGACTCACGCCGAAGTGGAATGAAATCAAGCCGAGCTCATATGACAAAGTTATCCATTTTCAGTTTTTCCTTGTCTCTTATTTTAGGAAAACTTCACTCAGCCCCTCTGTACGACCCATGTGGGTCAAAAATGGGTCTTGGGCTTTAACAACCCCTACGGATCCAAGAGATCAGACACAGAGGCCACCTGACTCTGGGTTCCTCATATCTGGTTGTGCGGCCATACTGTTGGATATGGGATGACTTAGGGACTGAGTGGTCAGGAGGAATTGACAGGCCACCTTCCTTGGTCTCGTACTCAACACAATCATCTGAAGTAGGCGAGACTGTGGAGGAGTCGTCCAGACAGGGCACTGATAGCAGGGCATCCAACAACCAGTCAACCAAGACAGCCTGATCCTTGGTGTCAAATGAATCGAGCCAAGTACGTATTCTATTTAGACGGGATAAAGTAGTTCAACATTTTTGATAATTCTGCCAGTCGACAATTAGAACATATTCAAATTCATGCTCATACTTCTTACAATTCTTTGATCATGCATTTAATGTCTTATGTTTACATGTGATAAGTGAATGAAAGTGACAACTCATGGTGCATAGGAAAGAACAACGGTATGGAGGATTGCCATGCCGGGCCAAATATGTTGCTTTCAGTCCATATTGATGCAAACATATATACGAGAAAGCCTTGTCAAGTAGCTGGTGGATGCATCCAATAAAAGTAGATGAAAAAGCAATCGAGTACTAAGTACATAACCTATTCAACATATCCGACATCAGGCCCAACGACTCGACGACGACGGATTCGATCTGGTACCCTAATTTGGATCAGGTAAAAGTCTATAAATACCTCCTCTCCCACAGTGGGAAAGGGGTTCGCACAGTTTTACTCAAATTATACTAAGTTTTATCCTTTCTTTTGTCTTTCTATATAATGAGCCATTCGTTCCTTTCTAAGACTTTGTATTTCACTTCAGACCCTTTTCCGATCATTTTTCGGTTATTCATTGACCGAGATTTTCACCATCGAACTCTTACTTTCGTTCTCTTTACATTTAAAAGCCCACCACTTAAAGTCTACTGCGGATCCATTCATCTTTCGGACCCAGTTCAGCACCTTTTTTTCCTTGTTTTCCGACTCTTTTTATGGTTTCCAACACACTTTTTTGTGGTCCTGCTTTATTCGTTTTTTTGAATTGGATGTCGGAGAGCCTTTAAAAAACACCGCACCGTCTTTTTCTCGACTTTGACGGTTTTTTATCGTTTTGTAGCATACTTGGAATTCTAAACATATATCATATAGTTCGATTTCTATTTAAACCCTAATTAATGGTTATATATATTAATTCAGTTCACAGATGATAAAAAAATAATATATATTTCTAGTTTTTTTCTGCTATACATATGTCATAATTGTTGTTTCAAATCTAGAATACAGTTAATCATTTCTTATATATATTGCATAGAATTATGGATGAACTTAACTTATAACCTCAAATAATATTGAAATAAAAAAATGGTAACAAAAAGTTGAAAATTAAATCTCTCTCTTTCTTTAACTATTATTCTGACAAAAATGCCCCTGAAATTCGATTCTAAAAAAAATATGTCTAACAGTATTATTGTTATGCTAACTAATATGATACCATAATAGTTTGGAGACACTGTTCATTAACCGTCTTCTTACACTATTCATTTGAGGTTCAACCATTCAGCAACAATGTTATCATGCAGTTACGTGTTAACCCAATTAGCATATCATATAAAATATTGTGTTAACTTTGTTATCATATCATAAATTTAACATGTTAACCTTGTTATCGTGATACCCAACGTGCTAACATTTTTATCATTTCATAAAAGCTTTGAATTATTGATTAACTAATTTTGTTAACATTACAAGTTATGCAAAACTATTTCGATAATTACTTAACTAACCGTCAGCAGCATTATCGCTAACGTTATTATTATTGATGTCGTCCACCAGCATTACCGCCGCCGTCGTCCACCAGCGTTACCGCCGCCGCCGTCCACCAGCGTTGCCATCACCGCCGTCCACCAGCATTGCCATCACCGCCGTCCACCAGCGTTACTGTCGCCGCCGTCACTGTCATCAATTTCGTCGCCATACGTTACGGTCACTACCGTCATCATCATCATCACCACCGCCATTATCGCTGTTGTCGCTACCACCATATTATTATCTGTATTATCTTCTTCTTTGTCCTCCTTCCTTCATCTTCCATCTTCGATCTTCTCCTTCTTTCTGCTTCATCTTATTTCTTCTTCTTCTTCTTCTTCTTCTTCTTCTTCTTCTTTCTTCTCCTTCCTTCTTCTTCTTTCTTCTTTCTTCTTTTTCTTTTCTTTTTCTTCTTTCCTTTCGTAACTTGTTATCCAAACATTAGAGTATGACGAAACCGTCTTTTTGGTATGAATAGTGCGAACAAAAAATTGTCAGAAGCTGTCACTTAATTATGTGTTTATTTGGGTCATTTTTTGCAATTACTCTAAAATTATATTCTATATAAACATAAAATATAATAAAATTAAAGAAATATCTCTTCTCTGCATAAAAGATCTTTTTGTATACTTTATGAAGTGGTTAATTTCGAATCATGATTTGGTTTTGGACCTAGTTGATCCTTACAAAAGTTAAAGCTATAGATTAATTTCTTACACGAATCAATCGTACTACTGTTACACACTTAAACAATCCGATTCTAAATTAAGTTTTTTGGGTTAAAATTTATAGGGATGTCAATTTTTATAACTTTCAGTAATCGGTCGTCAAATAAACTTTTAATTAATTTGTTTTTTCATATATTCATTTTGTTTTTGGCAACGTTTGTTCATGAATTCTTTACTTCATATTTTTATTAATGGTTTAAATTTTTGGTTGGGTTCGGATTTACCTCTTAATTATGTAGAATCGGGTTTAGTCAATATTTTTTCTTACGAAAGTTTCAATCAACGAAAAAATTCTAAGTGATTTTAGCTGAGAGAATCTTTACCGGATGTGGTTTTAGCATAAATAATCCTTTATGTATATGTATCTCGAGTTTAGCCGAGATAAAAAATGTCCATCAGCACTTGTCTCTCAAATTTAGCCGAGAGATTGCTTCCCACGGACGTGTTTCTCGAGTTTAGCCTATATAATTTTGGGTCAATTTTGGTGAAGCACCTAAAAGAGGTGAAATAATTAAGTAAAAGACTATGAGAACTTTAAATTAGGACAACAGCAAAAGGGTATGGATCGAGACAATTTTTGTTGTCGAAATTACATATATCGCCATCGTGTAAGCGCGTGAAAGTTGGCATTAATATAGGGGACAACATTTTTTTATTTGTCGCATGAGTGTGAGTGATGCAAGCATATATGAAGTGATCCTATGAGTGTCATTAATTGATGTATTTAATGGAGTTATAAACGCGTGAGCCATTTTGTATTAAACAGTGACGGAAAATTTAAACACATTCATATTGTATTAGACATATGCATATATATAAATATAGAGAGATAATGTTTTATTTAAAAATCTACAAATTATATTATAAAACTAATTTACATGACAATAAGGAAATTGTGATTTATAACTAGAACTTGGATATCTACTATTTACATGACAATAAGATGTTGTGATTTAGATTTCTAAATAAAACATTAGGTCACTATATTTGTATATATATACCCACACTATGATTTGTATGTATATATCAGTACTATATATATATATATATATTTGTCTATTAACACGTTATAATAATATATAACATGTTATTATAATATAAAACACGTATAAGAATATATATAATGTGTTGCAAAAAAAAAATTCATCATTCAATTTTTATATCTCTATCATTTTATATAACGTCGTTATATAAATAATATCAAAACACAGATCTAATCCCATTGAAGGCGAGAAATGAAATATGAGGGAACAAAAACACCAAATCTAAAATAAAAATCAACAACGAATTTTCTTTCGAAGACAACCTCTCCATGTCCAACAAAAATCAGCAACAAATTTGCTTACTAGAGGCATCCATGGACGAGGAGACGATCGGCGATGAAGATTAATGGACGAGAAGTGATGTGGAGGGTGAAGATTGGGCCAGACGGTGGTGGATGGAGCGGAGATATGTGCTGAGTTCGTCTAGGCCTTGTCGGAGCCATGGGAGGATTCCGATAAAAGGGAAGAAGTTGGGGTGAAAAGGTAGTGGAAGAGAGGAGGTGTTACGGCGGCGAAGGAAGAAGAGATGGAGACAGAGAGATAAGAATGAGAGGCTAACAACACAAATTAGAGATTGCAATGAAGAAAATATACTGAGAAGAGAGAGAGAAGAAATAAAGATTGAGTTTCTTATCAAAAGAAAAAAATGGTTTTTTAGAGATAGAAAGAGAGCATTGAAGAAAGAGAGAGAAGAACCAAGCATGCATATTATCACTAAAGAGGAGAAGGAGGCGCATGTGGGGTAGTGTGGACCAAGGAGGTAAAATATTTTCATGTTTGAACCTTTAAAAAGATATGTGGTTTGTCTAATTAAAGTTCAATTTTGAGTTGTTCACCTAATTATCTCTATAATTTTTCTCATCAGTACATATCCCTCGAGTTTAGCCAAGAGAATTTCTCCATCAGTACGTGTCTTTTGAGTATAACTGAGAGACTGCTTCCCTCGATGCATGTCTTTTGATATATTCTATATTTGCTACTTTTTAATATGAATTTTATAAGCTTTCAATAAAAATTTTTTTACTGTTTTTGGTGTAGGCTCGCTTACAAAACATTAGTAAAGAAAAGAGACTAACGTTTCATTCAAGCATATATGATAATATTAGACTGCAAAATCAATTTATGCGACTGGGAAACAATTCTTGCTAACCATCAAATCAAATATACGTTTGGCCTCATCTATGCGACTGTGCATGCAAAACCCATTGATCAAAAGAATTGTATTAGGATCTATAGACCTTCTGATCATCTCCTCTTACAATTTTTCGACCTCCATAAGCCCTTCTTTCACAAACGCATCGATCAATGCATTAAAAGTGACTACATTATGTTGATTTTCCTCTCAATCATATATATTCATTAGTGAGAAGCATTACTCCATCTACCGTTATATATATGATGTACGTAATAACATTCTGTCTACCTCCTTTGTTTTCCATTTCGTTGAATAAGTTGAGTGCATCATCATTCACGAGTCCGTTTGATTGTGCTGTTGATTATTAATGGTTTGGTTTGGTTTACTCAAATATATCTTTAATCTTCAAAGAAACTTCAGTTTTTTAGATTCAGGGTATGATTGGTAACAGCTGTACATTTATGTTTTTGCTGTAAAAATATGGTTGTAGATTTTTTTTTTGTGGCTATAGATTTTATTGTTGTAAAATTTTGGCCTGTGGAATTGTAGAATTTTTGAACCATATAATTGTGTGCTTTAGAAAAATGCTTTGTACAGCCAAAATAAGAAAACAAAAAATATTTTGGCTGTGGATAAATAAAGGAAAACTTAATATTTTTAAGAATGATTGGCATTGATTTAGAGCTCTAGGGTGTGAATGGTAACTGTGAAATCTGGCGGAATTTTTTTGTAATTTTTAGTTGAATCTTGCGAAATAACTACTAATGTAAATGGTAACAGAAAAATTGCGGAATTGCGGAGTTGCTGAAAATATATTTTAAAATAATTAAAAAATGAATTAAGTGTATAAACAGATAACAACAAAATTAAAGTATTATTAATGTATAAAATAACATAAAAAATACAAAAAAAATCAAGAACTACAAAAATTAATAACTAAAAATACAATTATTCGTAGATATATTAATACACTAATGATATATAACCAATAATAGTTGTTTGATTATTTCTTGTATCGTATGCATATGTGATCCATCCGTTGTTCCTTCTTGTTCTTGTAAGAAACTTGATTTAATACTTTCCTTGTCTTGCTCATTAGATTTTTTTATTAAATTGATTATAATTAACACGTTGTCAAAAAAAAATTAACACGTTTAAAACGTCTATTAATAACTACTCTTATATTTCTTTAAGCATAACAACATACGTTTTTATTTTTATTAACAAATCAAAATTTATTTTTTAAAATTTAACTGAAATTATGTTTATTTTAACCGATTAAAGTTTTTTAAATACAATTAAATATTATATATATATGGTTAATTAAAATTTACCCGTTTAGATAATAAGATTATGTATCCAAATTATTTGATATTTGTATTTTCCAATCTATCATCTATAAAAAACAATTCAAATATATATGTTGATATTTTTTCTAATTAGTACCTATCATTATTCGATAAATAATTCCGAAAATATGTATACGTATTATGCTATAAAACGGTATAATAATCAAATAATAATAAATAATAACATGTAAATAATTATGCAATTAATAGTTTTAATAATAATAATATATATTGTTTGTTACTAAAGGTTAGTTTCCCTAGAAAATTAAATCGTATGAAAAATAAACCACTTTACTTAACATAAAAACTATTGTAATTGAATTATTTGAAATGTCAAAAGCTACTAAAAAAATAACTGGAAATAATTTTAAATCTTTTGTCTTTTAGTGTTTTATTATTCTCTTTCTTCTTTTTCAGCCCAATTTTCTCTACTCTAACTGGTGTTTCACAAACAAAATTCAGTTGGATTTCTCACCATCCAGCTATTCCTCAAACACCAGTTAGACCCCTAGTCTCTAGACATAAATATTGAAGTGTACAACATCTATAGCAACATACAGGGCCGGCCCTAGGAGAAGCCCAATGAAACATTGGCTTAGAGCCCCCAAATTTTTGAAAATTATTAATATTAAAAAAAGCCCCCAATTTTGTTTTACTAGTGACAAAAAGCCTCCAAAACTTTAAAAAGTTTTAAAACCTCCTAAAAATTAGTTTTAGATCTGTTTTAGAACTGTTTTTTTTTTTTTGGTTTGGACTCACATTCAGTTATATTCATATATAGAAAAATAAACATTTAAAACCATATTAGAATTTGATTTGGTTTGGATCAAATCGGCTTATCCAGATTAAATATCCACCCCCACAGTAGAAACCGGTTAAAGTTTTCGTTTAACATTTAGGCTTTGAATGGATATGCAAAATAAATGCAGACTTTCATAAACAAGAACCATCTGCATTTATTTTCCATCACAAAATTAATGCATAATAAAAATAAAATAATAAAAAAATAAAAAATTGCATGCATATCAATTTTTGTTGTTTTTTGTGATAAAAACAGGACAAACGTATTTATTGATGTCATCCACCAAACTAAGCAGATCAATGCATGATTTATTTTTATTTATTTTATTTTAAAAACACATTTTAATTTCTATTTATTTCTATATAATTTATGTCTTACATATAAAATTATACATATAATAGTATGTTCATTTATATATTTTATTTTTTACATATAAACGTATATATATAATAGTATAGAAATTGAAATTTGTTTTAAAATTATTCATAGCAATTATTTTATGTGTTTTAAATAATTTCTATGAATAATTACCATTGCAAAAAAACATAAACTACGTATTTTTCTATGAGGATCACTCCTACTCGTGAACGTATACAAAAAAAAAAATTATTAAGAACTTTTTCCTTGCACTTTTTTACTTTTAAACATTTGACTTGCATAGTTTATGGTTTTTCATTATTTTGAATTGTTAAATTCGTTTGATCTGTATTTGTTCTACATGATTTGATTGATCTGTATATGTTCTACGTGATCTGCATAATCTGTTTAATCTGCATTGTTTGATATGCATCACCATTCGAAACCTTAGTACCAAGCTGATTGACAAAACTTGTGAATTGTGGCCAAATTACTTAATTAGTAACACAAAGTTTGTTTTTTACTTAAAATAGTTTACATGCTTCATATAGATATTTTCCCCAAAGACATTATCAACAAAAGAATATTTAAGAAAGCGGTCTAGGCGGCCGCTTGGATTTCACGTTAATCGGTCATGTTAGGCAAATTGTATTTACTTTGAGTCCAATGATGAAATTATTTAGGAAGAAAGGTGAAGAGAAATGCGATAGAATCCTCATAATAGTTTATTTATCCTTAAAAACTCAAGTTTTTTTGTTTATTTAATTATATTTACGTTTAGGACTTTTATTCGTGGTATTATTAAGATTACTTTATGTTATAAGACTCATAAACTGTTTTAAGTATAAGACTTTTTAATCCATCTAAAGAGTCTGTGATCAGGTGTTTTATGCGCTATGCTAAGGGTTATCACTTAAAATTTTCTTGAACACTGATCAATAATGACGTTCTGATGATATGAGTGGGCTCAGGTTGAGTGCTTCCTTGTTTCTACGAAGCTCATGTCATTCTCGAATGTTCTCTCTGAGACATAATATCCTGGCTTTGCATCAGCTGTATTTACCTCCTCATCACCTAGCAACATTCCTACAACTCGTGACATCGTTGGTCGTATCGTATGATCTGTTTGTGTGCATAAGAAGGCCACACCAATTACACGTTTCACTTCTTCCTCGTCAAATACTGTTAGCTTCGGATCTACTAGTTCTACATCACTATTCTTTTGGTGTAAGCTCCATGCCTGCAAAGATTAGTAACAAACGATAAACTAAAGTTTCACCAAATGAGATTTTCAAATCATTTTATTATAAGATGTAATACCCATTCGAGAAGGTATGTTTGATCATCATCCAAGTTATGTGAAGAGTTTGGTCTCCCACTGACAATCTCTAGAGCCACAATACCAAAGGCAAACACATCGGTCTTCTCAGTCAAGTGTCCAAGCATGGCGTACTCTGGTGAAAGATATCCACTGCATTGTAACATCAACCAACGATAAGCAACAACAAAAAGTACAGAGTCGTTATGCAAACCCGTAGAAGATTTACATAGTCCCTGCAACTCGGCTAGTCATGTGCGTCTTGTTGTCATCATACAGCTTGGCCAACCCGAAATCAGAGATTTTTGGGATAAGATCCGAGTCGAGAAGAATATTGCTTGCCTTCACATCCCTATGCACTATACGTAGCCTTGACTCTTCATGCATATATGCTAAACCTTTGGCTACTCCCAAGCATATTCCAAAACGGTCTGACCAACTAAGTTGCAAACTCTCTTCCTCTGCGACAATTATCATGAAACGTGTAAGCAAAAAAAAAGTGGCATTTACAGAAACATCAGAGGATGACACATTTAAGATGTTCATGAGGATACCGAAAAGTGCTTGATCTAGACTTTTGTTCGAGAGGTATTCATATACAAGCAAACGCTGATCGTCCTCAACGCAACATCCATACAGTTTTACAAGGTTGCGATGCTGAACAGTTGATATAGTTGCAATCTCCGCAACAAATTGGTTACTGCCTTGCCTGGATGCAACTGACAATTTCTTCACAGCTATCTCTCTTCCATCATTGAGTTTTCCCTGTAGTGTCAAAGTTGAAATCATTACATTCTGCTCCCTGTAGTGGTGTTTAACCCACTCCTGTCCAGAACTATTACCTTATAAACAGGTCCAAATCCTCCCTCACCAAGCTTGTTTGAAGGATCAAAATCTTGAGTTGCAGTTTTGAGCTCCGAGTAACTAAATGTGTAAGGCTTTATGTCCAAACTAAGCAGAACTGCAAAAGAGTGTCACTTTGAAAGATACAATTGTTCAAGATTAGACTTCTAACAATATTGCCACAGATTTTACCTTCTTCATTAGCTTCCCTTTTTCGTTTCCTACGGATGATCAAAATGAGAGCAAACACCAAGATACTTATCACCCCTGCTCCTACAATAGCCCCCACAATAATACCAACTTTTTTCTTGTTCTTGGATCGCAACTTATTACCTACAGTAGGTTTGAAATTTGCAGAGACGAAATGAGGGACGTGAGAACTGACATTGGACTCTTAAGACAATCATAAAAGCCACAGGCTCTACCTGGAGTTGTACTGATTGCTGAGACTAACGGCCCATAAGTCCCTTGAAAAGGAATACAACACGTCCCTTTTCCAGCCCAGAAAAGATGTATTTCTAGGTAGTTTTCAGATACATTTGCTTTATATGCTCTTTGAACTACTCGGACATTAGAACGATTAGCTGATGTATGTATATCAAAATCCTTTTCAACAAGCTTTCCCTGAAAAACAAAAGAAACTCAGAGGTCAGACATCATAAAAGAAGAGAAGTTCGTGATGAGTGTCGTCTGAGGATGCTGAATGTTAGCTTTTCACTAGAACAAAACCAATACTGGACATTGCATCAGACATCATAATTAAGCATATACTTTCATATGTTCTTTACTCGAGAAAAAACACTATGAGTCTATGATAATTTTTTTATCTCACAGAAAAGGATAATTGATTCACAGACAATAAGTGATAGCTTGTAAGAACTAAGAATATGAGCGGTAGCTAAAAGTAATAGTAGAGACCTGGACATATATGTCGAAAACTCGCCTTCCAAGACTTCTCCAGGTATTAGAACCTAGTATTTCTATCTCAGAAAATTGAACTGTTACAGCATAGCCACCATTTTCTAGCCCCAGTCCATAATACCTTAGAGAAGACGCGGACAGTCTTGCCGACTTAAAAAGCTCTGAGTCCGAAATGTTTGATGAAAGAGCTACGTACTGATTACTGTTACTCCCAATAAACAGTCCTACATTGCTGACTGCCCATCTCTGCGTTTTACTAACAAAAAATGAAGCTGGTCCAAGCGCCTCCTCGTCCTTCTCGTACAACGCTCCACTGGAAGACCTTATTTCTGGGCCTCCACAATTGACTGAAAAGTTGAAATCTGGACACCAATAAAGAGAGAAAAGCATTTTAACAGCATATTAACTAAGATATTGCATTCCTAACATTGTCTATGCATTTGCCCATCAACTTAGAGTTAGAGCTAAAAATGTAATAAGTTTCAAAGCATCCCTTTTTCGAACTTACATATTCCTTTGCCTCGATTGCAGTGGAAGTTCTTCTGGAGGCAGTTCAGTCCCGGGAAAACCCTTTTAGCAAGACCAAAAAGTACAATAATGAGGAATAGAAACATATTAGAACTTCAAGTAGTCAAGAAGTTACCTTCTGTTAGAACCTCCTAATGTAAATTGGTTGGCAATCAGGTTACTACAGAATAACACAAAAAGGACAAAAAATTCAGCACAGTAGTGTATGTTCCGACTAATTTAAGCACAAAATTCCCTAACTTACAGTTGCAAGTTTGGTAAGCTAACCCAAGAAGGAAGACTCCCTGCTAAATCATTGTATGAGACATCTCTGCACATAAGCACTTTGAATTATCTTGAAACGTTTTCAATAAATGGTACCTAAAGAGAAGCAGCACTCACATATTGATAAGAGAGGAACTCTTTTGAGTGGGTAAGGAACCGTTCAACTTGTTATTTCCAAGAAACCTAAACGAAGGTTAAAGTGTTTCTATTCAGTTAGTCCGCTAATTCTGAATAAAAGCATGTGATGATAAAAAAACGGAAAATACACTTACAAGTGAGTAAGTTGGTTTGAGTTGAAAAGAGAAGCTGGGATTTCCCCAGTAAGGTTGTTGAAACTCAAATCACTGAGAACAAATAATGTATAGTTTGTATTCATATGAGGTCATCTCGTTTTAGTAACAAAGAAGAAATGGGACAATTTTGGGAGCATTTGAAGATCCAGAACTTACAGTTGTCGCAGATTCACATATTCTCCAATATTGGAAGGTATTGTCCCCATAAGATTATTGTTCCTTAATACTCTGCATGATATCGCATAAATGAACAAAAATACAGGGGAATGAGAGAAGCTAAAAGAGTCCAGAAGATCATCAAGACGAAGTAGAAATGGAAGAGAACTGCCTTACAAGACACTAAGAGATTTCATGTCCCGGATGAATTCGAGAGTGGAGTTACTATTGGATATATCACCTAGTCTCCTGCATTTCGGATTGCCGTCAAAATCCAGAACAAGAACAAGTGGAAAAGTGAAAGAGAAAAGAGCATATATCCAACACTTACAACTCTGTCAACGAAATTAAGTTGGCAAATGACGATGGAATTGGACCACTCAAATTAGTCCCTAGAATTCTCCTGCAGTGTCAAATGTTGAGTATGGAGATTAAGACTACACGTTGGGATTTATTTAAGGAAGAGTGAAAACAGAACAACGAGAGCTGCAATATTAAATTTCTTACAGTGCAGAAAGCTTTGTCCACTTTCCTATAAATTCTGGTATCTGACCTGTGAGTTGGATATCATTAATCCAACTGACACAGCACACAAAAAAAAAGTCAATCCAATTATGAGTTATGCTTACGTTCCTAAATGAATAGCCAAAACTCAAAAATAAGCTAACACGATATATACAAAGATATATCTTACGCCTCTTCTAAGTTCACAAGATTAGCAAATGATGAAGGGATTTCACCGGTAAGTCCTGAACTTGCGATGTAACTGTCATAAACATGAGTCTCATCAATCTAACTACCTCTCGGAAGGTTGAAGCACTCAAGTAGATAGAACTTTTAATACATTCGTGAAAACGTTTTTGAAAGAAAGAGTCTGATGAAGGAATGTTAGTGCAAGTGATGCCAAATGTCAGTATTTAGCTCTTGCTCTTCAAACTTTTCGGGAAACGCGTGCAGTTAAAAATTACATGAAGCAGGAGAAAGCATTGCAGGGACTTACATTTTCTGTAGCCTGGTGCATTTTCCAAGAAACTATTTATATCAAGCGCACTGTAAATAAAGAGGGCTCAAGAGACAAATCGTTAGAATCTACCAAAGAAGTTATGATCATATTATGTAGTCAAGAAGTGTCCTTACAGTGATCTTAAATCAGTAAGTAGTCCGATTTCTTTAGGAACTGGTGCCGACAACGCATTGCCCCCAAAAGCACTATGTCATAAGGAACATTTACGCGCGCAGATAAGAAATATGGTCAGATAGGGCGTACGTTGTTAGCTGATTTGTGAGAAAAAAACAAAGAAAACGTAAGAAAAAATCATTGCTTTACATCCACTGCATGAGATTGAGATTTCCAATTCGAGGAGACAGTGGACCAGTCAAGAAATTCTGATTTAGGTTCCTGCAAAAAACCAAAAAACATCACTTGGAATGCTTATCAAGTAGCTTAACTCAAACAGTAATCGATTGAAAACAGAGTTAATCGGTCGGAAAGTAAGAAATTCATACAAACTTGTGATGTAAACCAGAGTCCAAAGTTCATCAGGAATTGGTCCTCTAACATCCATCGCACGAACCTTCCTGTGTGACACAAGAACACCATAAAGACTGAGATCAAAAATTTTAACTTTTCGTATGCAGAAAGTAAATCAAAGCAAAAAAACATAAAATTTCATATCTCATTTTCTTAAGGACAATTCATCGAACATGTGGAAGGCAGTGAAAAAAACGTACAGTGCGATGATTCGACAGATGGTGGCGTTTTCATAATGACAGAGGCATTTGATGAAAGGGTTATGATCATTGCTTTCGAGGGTAACGCCGTCGTTGACGGCCTCTCCGGAGCAAATTTCGCCGCTTATGTTCCACGACGGTGTCGCCGTTATATTCCACGATTTGAAAATCGCGTTTAGCGCCCGAGCTGCTTTCAATTTCAAATTTCAATTTGATGACAATGTTTTCAAAACCGGGTGACGATGACCGATTTGGTCCGACCGGGTTTGATGAATTTTTAATTATTTTATCGTATTTAAAATATTTTTCTGATAATAGTCTAAATTTTTTTTTTTTCAATATAAATTAAACAAAAAAAATAAAGGAATGATATGCAAATAAAAATAATATCATAAAAAATAAATATCAAAACACAAATAAATGAAACCACTACTTTTAAAATTTAATTTTGCTAGCGTCAAATTGCAGAGAAACTATAAATAAAATAAATAAAAACTTCAAAAGTGAAATTTTAGCGTTAAATTCAATCACTAAATACTCACCTTGTCATGATAATTATGCATATATAATTTTTGTTTTATAATTTTGCTGTAGAAATATGACTGTAGGTTTTTTGCTATGGTTTTAGATTTTATTGATGTAATATTTTGGCTGTAAAATTTAAAATTTTGGAAAATTTAAAATTTTGGAAAATTTAAAATTGTGTGCTTTAAAAAAAAATCTTTCGTACAGCCACAAAAAAATAAAAAATGAAATATATTTTGCTGTGATTAAAAAAAAATGTCAAAGCTTCTAAAGTTTAAATGTTTTAGAAATTTTTTTTTCTTTGTAAAGTTTATAAAGCACTTACCAATCAAGCTATGTATGTCTCTTAATTTTCAAACACTGTTTTTAAAAACAGTGTTTGAAAATTATTTTGAAATTTTAGTATAATTATCCTTATTATAAAGTACACAACAAAAGAAAAATTGAGAAGAAAAAAATTCAACTTTCATAAAACAATATAAAAACCTAATTGAAAGCATGATATTCATGGATGGAAGGGAGGAGAGTACATATATGAGCTCCCCTCATACATTGGTTATACCAATTAGGATTTGAAAACTAGCTTAAGACTCTAGTTACAGTTTACAATTATATATGGTAATCAAAATTCTGCAAAATGTTCAAAAACAAGGAGACATACATACATACCTTCGTCGGGATGAGTAGTGGCTCCGGTTCGATTTTGGGCTCGAACCATTTGAACGGAACCGGAACTACACACAAACCAGACCGTCAAGATCAGATAAAGAAACCGCAGTAGCCTCAGCATCGTCAGACAACCAGACAACGGTGGTGGCGGCGATTGGCCAAGAATGTGAGAAAGCTGTCAAGTTCGATGGTCTTTCGTTCTAAAACATGACTATATATATAATTAAATTGTAACGTGTTTTAGTTGGAAACTTGAAGATCTAATGAACACACTAATCATTTTATTTAGATTTTTTTTTTTAATCTCGTATATTCCACGCGCTCAAAACACAAAAACAGATAAGTTGATACGAAATGCTCTATACTATTTTTATCATTTAAGGCTCTAATTGTTTAGAACTATGAGCCCGATTGGTACACATGTGTGAGTACCGTAGACTATTTTACTATCTTAACATTTAAAAATTCGCCAATCAAACTTTTTAGACTTTATAATATTTAACACCCTCCAAAGTTTTTTTCAAAATTTTCTTTTTCTTTGTTAATTTTTCCCACAGCCACCTTTTTATCACTCTTACCACTTATCTCTCTCCTTTGTTCTATTTTTGGGATAGTTTTTTAGTTTTTGTTATTTTTTATTTAATTATCTAACACAATTAAATAAAATAACAAATAATTTCTTATTTCTTCTACCCACAAGATCAAAATCTTTCTTTCACTTTACATAAATTTTATAACAACTAAATTTTAACTAATTAATTATTAATAATTTTTTTCTTTTTTTTAAGATCCATTTTACTCTATAATTGATAAATTTTTAAACTTATTTGTTCTGCATATTAAAAAATTCAATAAAAATATAAACTTATTTGTTCTACAATTTCTATTCATAAAAAAATAAAAATATACAATTTATATTTTAAACAAAAAAATATTTATAAAATATTACAATATTTAAAAGTAACAGTCACAGTTTCTATAATTTTTGTTACCAATCATACTCTTAGAAATATATAAAGTAACAGTCAAAATTTTTACAGACAAATTCTCTACAGACTTTTAAAAATAAAATTGTTGTAAAAACTTTTAGCTTTTAAAATAAAAACTATGACTTTAAAAAATGAACGTCCCAAGTTGTTGGCTTTAAATAAAAAGTAACGTATCAAGAGCAGAAAGTTAAAAATGTTTGTGAGAAAAAATTGGGAAACTTTTAAAACTGTTAAAATTCTAAAGTGTGATTGGTAAAAAATAGATTTTAAAGACTTTAGGAAAAAGTAAAAGTCACCACGCTTCTTACCAATCACATCCTAAATTATGTAAACTCAATTCTACCGGTTTGGATTTCTGAACCAACTTGCAAGTTGAGGGAACGAGAGTGGAGATTGATTTGTACAATGAAAATTTTCAACACTGGCGGTTGGGGGTGTCATCACCAATTCACTCTACCGTGGACCTTGTCATCAATGGTGGTCTTCCTTTAACTGGTTGTGTTTTAAAAGAATACAAATCATAAATAAATGATATAAAGTTTGTAAATTAGGCTAAATTACTCTGGACGTTTAAGGTTAGAAGAAATATCCGAGATCCGAGGTATGATCCGGTCCAAAAAATAGGATATTCAAGTTTCTTGGATCCAAATCGATCTGGGTAGTTAATGTAAAGATTAGATATCCGAACTCAGGTCCAAATCTGGGTAGTTAATGCTAGCTCTGTCGGTTCAGATAGTTTGTTTGGGATATGGTCCTTACACGAACACCCATCGAATATGGTTTTGTTCGGGTATCTTTACCATTTGGTTCGGCTACTTTTATCCAAAACTAACTACGGATATTGTTCGGTTCGGATATTTTTTATCGAAGTAACCATGGTTTTGGTTCGGATATTTTTACCTAAACCTACACAAAAATACCCGAATTCGATCTGAACTACCCGAGAACCCAAAAATTGGTGATTGTGCTGTCATCACCAATTCACTACCGTTGACCTTGTCATTAATGGTGGTTTTCCTTTAACTGTTTTTTGTGTGAAGATAATAAAAAATAAAATAAATGATAGAAAATCTGCAAATTAGACCTAATTGTTCTAGACGTTTAAGGTTAGACAAAATATCTGAGGTTCGATCTGATCCGGTCTGAAACCAAAGATAGCGCAAGTCTTTGTATTTGATGGGAGCAGAGCATCTGTGGAAGATAAGTTTTTTAACTATTTGCTTGGTGAATAAACTTCATATAATAGCTCATTCAAAGATTTTTTCCTTAGAGCCTCCATGTCAAGTTCTATATACCTCAACATATGTGATGTAAGTGATGCTTAACTACTTGCGGATAATTATTTCACTTCACGCATAATTGTATGATTCCACTAATTTGGGCAAAATGTTGTGGTTTGGGGGGAAAGGTTGCAGCAAGAGGCATGATATATAATTAGTATGACAACAAAAATTAAAATACAATAGAATTACGAGATGATCACGGCATTAACAACAACAAAAAAACATGAAAATGAACTGTTGAAGATGCAGATTATGTGAGTCATCAGACATATGATGCACCAGACGCATCCGATGTCTGATCGGACGTGTCATCAGACACTACAAGAAAACATGACATTTGCCACGATTTTTTGCGAGAAAAATAAATCGTAGTAAATTAGCATCGAATTAACGAGGTATTTACGAGGAAAAGTAAAAACCTCATTAATTCGTCGGAAAGACCAACGAAATAAAATCGTCGCAAATTCGTCGTAAAATTCCAACGAATTAACGAGGAATTAACGACGAACATAAATTTCGTCGCTAATTCGTCGTAAATTAACGAGGAATTAGCGACGAAACATGTTTGACGTGTATTCCTCGGAAATCCGTCGTTAATTTCCGACGAATTACCGAGAAAAGTGTTTCGAAGTAAATTAACGACGTATTAGAGAGGAAAAAAAGTTAGATGAAAACGTGTTTTACTGGTTTTTTTGCCACGAAAATATTCTTTGTTAATTCGTTGGCAATTCGTTGGTAATTCGATGTAAAAAAAAAAAAATTTGCCTATATATAGAACCAACACTTCATTATAAAAACTACAAAAACAAAAACAAACTCTCTCTTCACCTACAAAAAAAAACTTTTCACCATAAAAACACTTTTTCAATATATTCCTTTTCAAAAAAAAAAAAATTTCTTCATTATAAAAACTACAAAAACAAAAACAAACTCTCTCTTCACCTACAAAAAAAAACTTTTCACCATAAAAACACTTTTTCAATATATTCCTTTTCAAAAAAAAAAAAATTTCTTATATACCAAAAAAAAAAAAAAAAATGTCAATATACGAATTACGAAGTTGGATGTATAATCGTAAAGATTCGGAGGGATCGCTGACGAGGGAGTTTCAAGATGGGCTAGAAGGATTCATGTATCAGGCGGGAAGTTTGCAAATTACCGTTGAAAGTGGTATGATTTACTGTCCTTGTCAAAAATGCATGAATAGGAAATTTATTCGTATCTCAAAAGTGTGTTCGCATCTATTAAATAGAGGGTTTTTTCCGCACTACTATATTTGGTATAATCATGGAGAAGGGCATGGGGGAAATGNCAAGGTTTTTAATGAGGTATTCCGAGCACTTCCTAATGGCGAATTGTTAAATCAGAAGCCCATGACCATCAAGGATTTCGTCCAAGACCAAGAAAAGAGCTGTTGGGCGTCCCAACCACTTTATTTAATGTTGTTTCTTTCTAGACAATGAATGTTTAGTTTCTGTCTCTTTATAAACCCTGGAAACCATTTTCTGTAATTTTTATCTATCTTCTTTTTATCAAAACTCTTTTGAATTTAGATCTCAGTTTATTGGTGTGTAATATCCAGTAGACAAATTCGAATTCTTGTGTGTCATATCAAGAATTCACCATGATTTACTTGAGAAAATCCGCAGCCTCTAAGTAAAGCCCTTCGATCCATCTCCATCAGTCTTTCACGATTCACATCCATAAGTTCTAGTTCCTTTTAACTTCAAGCTGGGCAATTCTAGGAGAATTATATCAAATGTGGAAAACCCAAAGTATCCTCCACAACAAGGAAAACCTTTTGTTCCTTACAACAAAGGTGGGTTTGCACAAAACTGTGGGTATCAAGGGCAAAGACAAGGCACCTTCCAAGGTCAACAGAAGCAAGAAAATAAAGGTTACCCTCCTGGTTTCGTGCCACAACAACAACAAGTCCGAACTCCACCTCAAGATCATATTCAAGCAATGTTACAACAAATTCTTCAAGGCCAAACTACTACAAATCAGATGTTTGTTGACATGAACACTAGGATGGACTCCTCTCTCAATGAGGTAGCAACACAGATCAGTTACATGAACAACAAGATCAGGCAGCTAGAGAAAGGCAAGGCTAGTTCAAGCGGTCAAGGTAGCTTACCCGGAAAGTGTGAGACAAATCCAAAGGAGTATGCGAATGTGATCACTCTAAGTAGTGGGAAAGAGCTACCACCACGATCTACACTTGAGGACAATGAGGACATTGTGATTCAAGAGGGGGAGAGTAATCTTTCAAATGACCAAAGAAAGGCAAGGAAGCGGTTTTGCAGAAAAAGGTGGAGGAGGCTAGCAAAGAGAAGGAAAATTTCGTGCCTCCACCTTACAAACCAAAGCTCCCCTTCCCTGGTCGTTTCAAGAAGCAGTTGGTTGAGAAGCATAGAGCTTTGTTTGAGAAGTTGCCTTTGCTTGATTGTTTGGCTATGGTACCAAAGTATGCCAAGTTTGAAGGATACACTTGCTAAGAGGGTCAAAGAGGGTGAAGAGGTCATGGTATTGAGTCAGGATTGCAGTGCAATCATCCACAAAGAGATAGCAGCAAAGAAGCTAGAAGATTCGGGCTCGTTCACCATACCTTGTGCGCTAGGCCTTTTTAGGTTTGAAAGTTGTTTATGTGATCTTGGGGAAAGCATAAACCTCATGACTCACTCTATTGCCAAGAAGCTGGGCTTTACAAAGGTTAAGGAGTGTAGGATATCTCTCATCCTAGCTGATCGAAGTATAAGACTCCCGGTAGGCATGCTTGAAGACCTACCTGTGAGGATTAGTGAAACAAGATTTTTATAGCTTGTTTGCAATTTCTCAATTGCTCATGTCATTGCAATACTTGAGATATCAATCCATCTTGGGAGATTGATGCAAAAGGAATACAAATTTTGGTTTAAGCTAAGCTAAATTAAAAGGTTTAAGGTGACAAAGGGCTAGTAAAAGCAAGCTACAACCTAAGAGAGATACTACAAGACTAATTATATGAGCTAAAACCTTAATTATCACTAATCAAGCACTAATCAAGCGATTAACTACTAATCAAGATTAACAAATTACTAAAAACGAAACCTAGGGATGGAATCATTGATTTGGGCAATCAAA